>BGPR01019219.1:12286-29643 GCA_013235015.1 Araneus ventricosus
TGAGATTTATGACAGTAAAATGAAAATACAAAAAAAGAAAGAAAAAACCACCTTATAGCCATCTCTCACAAGAATCGCAGTCTATCTGCACAAAGGGAGGCAATTCCTTCCGTCTCTCCGGGGGCTTCTGAAACCAGCAAAATATCTTAATGAGTTTTGCGACTCGAATTTTCGCTGAAGAGATACCCTGTTTCAATGCCCCGAAGGTTTGCTGGTGAAACATCTGGAAATGATCGGAAGTTCAAAGGAAGTGGACAGAACGCCGTTCCTACGGGCGGATATTCGACCACCCGCTGTTTGACTGGTCGAATTACGACGGCAGTAAATCCCTAAAAACGGGTGTCGAACTCCAAAACATGGACCTTGGGGGAGAGGGCTATTTTGTTTATGTGTTTTACAGAAGGAGTTATTCTTTGCTTCTCTGCCACACTTTCTGGGGGCCCAAATTGTCTTCTGTTTAAGGGGTCCACGTGCCATCGGGCAAGCTGGCAACCTAGCCAGTCCGCCACTGAGGGCAAGGGTTTGCTGCTCCATTTTTTCTTGAAACGCAAGAATTTGATGTTGCATTTGTTCCTGAAATGCAAGGGTTTGGTGTTCCATTTTGTCTAGGAGAGATTTAACAATTGATTCTATTTTTTGATTAACGGTGCTTTCATCATTGTCGGCAATATTCGATTTCACTGCTGACGCGTAATTTGTATTGGTGGTGCGACTGAATATGCGTCTGGTCTCTGCTGTCGTAAGATGGTTTCGGGATTTTAGTTCTAAAATTTTTTTTGTTCTTTATTGTACATGGGACATGCTTTAGATGTTGCAGGATGCGGCCCTTGGCAATTGCTGCACTTTGCCGGCCCTTGACATGGACCAACGTGAACCGTTCCACACAAGTAACAAGCTGGGTTTTTTTCACAAACTCTAGTTGGGTAAAAGAAGCTAAAACAATTTAGACATTGGCGAGGCCTGTCGATTCCGGTTTATGAACCAGATCTTAACAGAATCCGGCAGAGAGGTTCCAAGGATCAGGGGTGGCACCAGAGGGGGGACCAGGGGGCCAGGGCCCCCCGTCGGGGATGCTGTGCCTCCCAGTCCCGGAAAAATTTTGTACGGGGTATTCAACTGTCTTGGCCCCCCCATAGGGGGAATCTTGCCCCCCATTTTGATTACACCTGCCCCCCCCCCCGTCGGGCAAACTCTTGCGCCATTCCTGCCAAGGATAGTTACGAGGACTGGTGAAACTTCGGATGATGAGTTTTGTTTGACAAATCTACACATATGGGAGATGACAATATCGTTATTACGGGATAATTCTTCCGCTAGTTCTGCGAGTGTTGTTTTCGTTGGGATATCTGAAATCAGGAATTTCGAGGTAATTTTTTCCTAAATAACGTCCGAAGACACTGGAATATCCAAAACGTTTTGAAGAGCAAGAAGTTTAGCCTCACATACCGGATCCGAGGTAGAGAAGAGAAGTTTTCCTTGACGAGTATATTTCATGTTAGTGATATTTGAGTGCTCAGGAACCACTTTCTTGATGTATGAATGTAGTTGAAAAGGGTTCGATAGAGGCATTTTTGATGAACTGTCCTTATTAGCGATAACTATGTTGATTGTTTCGAACTGTTTCTGACAAAGGAGCAGAACAAGTTCATTTGTGGGTTTACTGCTCATAAGAAATCTGTCATTAGCTGCAGTAGCCATATTGTCAAGTTCTTTAACGTGATTCAAGGACGAAAAATCAACAAACATATCAGAAACAGTTACGATTGAATGACTCAGATTGCACAAAAGGCTGCGAACTTACGTAACCAACGGGTCTATTCTGGTAACCCCGGTTGGGTTGGAAGACGTCACTTTTTCCGCACGTTAACAACGGGAAAAGTGACGTCTCCCAACCCAACCGGGGGTACCAGAATAGACCCGCAAAAAAGAAGGGAACGGCGAAAACAAAATGGGCAGATCTTACCTGTCTACTTCAAAAACTATAAGAAAAAATGAAAAACACAGGAGGTAGACAGGCGTTAAATCATCAAAATACAACACAAGAGCTCGAGAGAACCAACCGTCACCGGTTGTCGGTTGCCGGCTCCAACCGAACTCCCAGGTACGACGATAGCGGAAAGCCAATGTGTTAGTAAACATCCAGAATTTGTTAACTGTAGCTTTCACTGTACAACTCGAAACATTTTCTGTTTTTAAGTTGTCGTCTATTTTCAATCACATTCGCGTTGAAAAATTGGAATGTCGTATGAATGAATATGTAATGAAACTATGTTAATGAGAGTTTCATCAGCGTCATTGTTTCAATTAAAGTATTCCAAATTCTGCAGTTTGACATTGCTTTTCATAAATGTCACTGTTAAAAATAAAGTATTTTGAATTCTGCGGTTTGTCATTGCTCTTCCTTATTCCTTTGGAGTTGACCGGAGAAGAAATCGTGGGAAATATATAATCGTGATTTCAAAAATTATTTTCGTTTATAAATATAATAATATTTTGTGAGAAACCAAATGGCAGAAGCAATTGCTACCAGCAATTCTTTAGTGAATGTATGCCCATTTTGTGATAAAAAATTGGATAATGAATATGAACTCCGAAGTCATTTAGAAGAAATTCATAATATTTCATTGACTTATACTAGCGAGAAACAATGTGAAGCCGATATTGAGGACATCTCCAAATATTACACAATAAGTGCAAGTAAGGAAAATTGTATTTTCATCCATATTATTTATCTGTTATGTATGTTATTATCATTTCAACAAGCGCTTGGTCTTAAAAAATTTTTGATATTAAGATTAAAGATGATTAGATGTTCATTTGTTTCTTTAACTTTACTTTTTTGCTATGTTTTTCAATTTCTATGAGATGTCTCTTGGGTCATTTCATAAAGGTGGAAACTTAATTTGGGCTGGATGTGGTTTGTAGTATAATATCATTAAAAATTTATGCTTGAATTGTCGTTTCTAAGAAGGTTTAATGTACGGAAATATTTAATCATTAGATTATAGTTGAATAAAGTCTCCAGATATCCAATTAAATTGCTGTAGAAAAATTGGAAAATGCATACTTCTGTTTTGTCATTGAAATATAAAGTTCCCTTACTCCTTCTGACTGTTTATAGATGTTGCATTAGTGCACTCTATTCTTGTCATCTTGTCTTCCCTTATTAATACAAAATATTTCCATCACATATGTTGTGTCACAGGATTATGGATTAACATTGTTCGGTGACTAGAATCGTCTTCAACTAGGGGAGTAAAATTCTATGCTTTTTTGTCAATACATTAATATTAGCCAATAAGTAAAGGAAACAAAAATCTTGAGAGTGCAGTATCTGTTCCACCCATAAGTGAAAGGTTACATTAGTAACTTCATCTGTGCAGATCTGTAATCTTAATATAAATAAAAGTCATTATGAGTATGTTCCACGTCTCCTCCTAAACTACTGGATTGGTTTCAACCAAACTTTGCACACTTATTAGGTATTTAAGACAAGAGAAGGATTATTGTCAACTTTTCGAAGTCCAAAAGTTAATTAAACTGTCAGTTAATTAGAAATTAACAGAAACCATTTTTCCGCAGTAACTTGGGGGAAATTATCCCCCCCCAAAAATATTTTTATACCATCTTTAAGTTCAAAATTTTACCTTTTGAATGATACCAATTTTGTATCTGTGAAATTTTTCCTTCGATTTTTATTAATTTTTCAAAATTTAATAAATTGTTAATTATGTGCAGATGATTTTGAAATAATGCAAATTTATAGCTACTCCATTGCTAGGACTGGTTAGACTTTGGTTCTGAAATTTTTGCTTGTTTTTATAAATATATTTTATGTAAGAAGAGAGTCAACCATCAACTTTTAAAAGACCCAAGTCTTATTATAATTTCAGTTAATTGGAAATTAAGCAAGATTTTGGCATTTTCCTTGATATTTTTCGAAAGTATGTATTATGTCACAAAAACTATTTTTGCACATAATGAAAGAGTTTAAAAAATTAGCTTTTCATGACACAACTTTAATTCCCGTTCAATTCGTTGCCCTCATTTTAATAATTTTTCAAAAATTAAATTGTGTATAAAATTTACAATTTATAACACTCTTTTTATTGATGAAGAACAAGAATATGTAAAAACTGTTGCTAGATCACTTTAGAAGAATTTTGGATGAAGACAAACTTTATTATTTTTTTCATATTTATTTTAACATTTTTTCTTAATGAAGAATTTACTATGTAATTGCCCCAAAACATCCGTTAAAATCTTTCTTACACTGCAATATTTATGAACAAAATTTGAAGTACCTATGCAATAAATATGAATAACTTATGGAGAAAATTAGCTATTGGCGGTTTTTAAAATCTTCTGGTTCAACTGATATTTTCATTTTCATTAAAAAATGTTTCGGATGATAAAAGAATTTTGGGTATTGTAATTTTGTATATAAAAGCAGTTTTTTACATCAAAAATATTAGACATGAAAGTATTTTAATCCTGAGGAACGCCGGGCATAACAGCTAGTCTCCACTAATAATAAAAAATGAATGTGTATGTGTTTCTATTAATGCTTTACAGAGCAGACTGTTGAGCTTAGAGCTATCAAATTTGACTTGCTATGTATTTTGACTTAAAACATACTATAGGAATGTACACCTTGGAGCTTTTTTGTTTATTAATTGAAAATTAAGTAAAATTTTGACATTTTACTGTGATAAGCATATGATTTGCAACACCACTTTTCTTTATTCTGTTGAAATTCACATAATTTTCATTATTTCATTAAAAGTTTTATTACACATCTTTTGCATTGTTAAATCTTAAATAATAATGAAAAAAACAGAAACTTAAAAACATGGTTTTGCCACCAAGTTCTCAAAATTTTTGCTAACCTCTAGGTCATGATCGCATGAAATCTAATGTCAAATTTGTAAATTTTCACTTGAAAAAAATTCAAATTTTGTAATCATACTGCATTTTTAAGTTTAACTAAAAAGAGTTTATTCCTTTGTCATTAATTCAAAAGTGGTTTGTATTTTTATATTTTCACAAAATTACATTTACACATTAAGTAATACAAATGTTTTTTAATCGCTGGATTTTACAATTAAAAACAAATTTGTCTTATCTGTTTTGAATGGGCGAGTTTTGTTTTTAACTTGTTTTGCATTTATTTTCGAGTTGGAAAATCCTCTATATCAAATGAAAGAAGAAAAGTAACAACATATACTCTTAAAAGTTTTTGAAATGGTGTGGGTTTTTTTTTTTAGAACTTAATAGTTTGGCTTTTATTGAACAGTTGTTTCGTTAATATTGATTCTCTTTTTTGAGGACCAATTTTTCAGAAGCCTGTAATGATAAAAGAAAATATTGTTTGACCATTTCTAAGTGCTGCTGTTCTTTCCTGAGACATAATTTTATGTATAAAATCTATCATTCATTAATCTGTTGATTTGAAGTTTTGATTTCTTACTGTAGTGCATTGAATTTTTTATTGAATCTGTAAAGGAAACCCTTCTAAGATATTAAGTAAATTTGAAAAATATTTTGTAGCATGAAAACAATTCTGATGCTAAATAATTCTATGTGCTTTGTTTATATAATTATGAGCATGTTACAATTCACATAGCAGATTATTAGATTAGTTGAATTTTCATTATTTCTACTTAATAATTTTGGTTGAAATCTAGAAGTTGGTACACACTCTTTAAATAGCGCCAAGTCGTCAAAGCTAATACACGTAATACCTGCATATAGCTTTGGCGACTTGGCTCCAATGGTATGCAGCGGTCAACATCTTGCTTTGGCGATTTGGCAGCGTTTGATGAGTGTGTACCAACTTCTAGATTTCAACCATAATTTTAATCTGAAATTTTTTATAACATCGCAGAATCTTCACGTGCATAAAGAAGATTTTTGTTCTTTATGCAGTATGCTTGGACATGCATAAATTACACATATTTGTTCTTTATGCACATCCAGACTGTTTTACTTACCTTGACCTAATATGTTGCAGTGATGGAGTAGCAAGAGGGAGCTAATGCCATAAAAAAATTGTAAGAATTCGAATTAGATTTTTATTTATTTAATTTTAAGTGGTAAATTCAGGCATTTTTTGCCTATTTTCATGAATTTTCTTTTTTCTCCATTATTATTATTCACATATGTGAGAACAAAAGTTATACTTTCATTTATTAGTTCTTGTATTTTTTATTTATTTCTCTTTATGTATTGCTCTTTTTGAACTGTATTTAAGAAAGTTATTTGGAATAAAAATTTTGATTTTGTTTCAGTGATTATCAGTATCGATTGCAAACAATTTTGTGAAAATGTAACATCCCTTTATATATTATTACAAGGCTATAGAAAGGCTAGATTAGAAAATTTTAATTCATCAAGAAAGGATTCAAAGGAAGTTTATGTTTGTTGGGGAAAGTTAGTGACAATATTTGGAATAAAAGAAATGGAGTGGGGGACATAAGAAAATATTTGGTTGCCAAGCATCACCGGATTATCAGCTACACTAATCGTATTCTTACATAGATATAAATGAGGTTTAAAAACAGGCAGGCAGTTCAAGTTACATTATAGTTTTTTTTATTTCATTCTATAAGTGTCTGTCATTTACAATTTAAAGTTATTTTATTCAATTTACTGTTATCTAGTATTCTAATTTAAAATGCAGATATAGTTGGAAGTAATTTGAAAATTATGCTTCATATAATTACGGCTGACATTCTCGTATCCTTTTCTGTAGTTGGTGATTTCACAAATACTCCGATCTTAACTGTATCTTCGTTCCTTTTTTAAATGTATTTAAAGGATATTTTTGTGTAAAATTATGTTCTTGGTTTTATTTATTCTAATGCTTTCTCATTTTTTATACTTTCTTTCTTTCTAGTCAAGAAGAATTCACTTTTAGGAAGCAAGATGAAAGAGCTGAAAAATGCTTTAAAGGAAAATTTTGGCTTGTAAGTTTTGGGATTTTAGGTAGCATATGATAATATTAGTTACTTTTTATTACTTCTTTTAACTAATGTAGTTTAGTTGAAATTTCTTTGAATTAAATTTTTTATCTTTGCCAATGCATTGCAAATATGAATTTAAAAGAAAGTACTATGTAAATTATAAAATTTTCATTTAATGGGATATGCTTTTTAAAAAAATGTTAATGATTTGTAAATAATTCTCCACACTATAATTCATTAGGAATTAACAATAGGATTTTCTGGAATGTTAACTTTGAAACTGTTATTTGAAGCTTTAACATTATTTGTTTTTGCCAGTGTTATGTGTCACTTTTCCATTAATGTATCCAGAAATAAATTGTGAGCCAATTCACCTAGTATGTGCAGCCTGAACACTGTGGCCTAACCTTTATTTCATGATGTAATGTTTTTGCTTGGTTTAGTACAATTGTGCAACTTTCTACTCCAGCTCTAACAGAAGAACACCTCAAGCCAACATTTACACTTAACAACAACTGCTGACCAGCAAATAGAAATATATGTATATATTCCTATTTATGAAATATGTGCTGACTGTGATTTTGCTTTTGTTGTAGGTATTTGCAACAAATGAAGTTGTGGATAAACTGTGATGTAAGTTGAATATTTTATTGAATGGAAATTAGTAACTTCCTAGTATTAAAATGAAAAATTAATATATCAATATTCCATGAAATTTTTGATTGAATTATAATGTCAAATGCTTAATCTTATTGTCTATGTTTAAAAAAGAATGTTTTAATGCATGCATAAAAAATTAAGGGGTTTGTTAAAATATTTCTTTCAAGCATGTCTTTGGGTTTATAGTGACGCTTTTCACAACATTAATGACTAGCAATTAATATCCCCCAAGTATGAGTGTTTGCATGCTTTATTTATGTTATTCTGCATATTAGACAACTGCTAAGTAAAACATATTTACCTCATATTTTGAATAAATGAAAATAAATCCTTTTAATCAAATTTAAAAAAATTTAAATTTCAAACTGAGAAATTAAAAGAGTTTTAAATGTAGCTTAGAAATCATGGTATTTATGGAATTCATTTCTTTAGTAATTGATACTAGATTATTGATCTATTATTCCATGAATCATTCTGATTGTTATTCTAATAATAATTTTTTTTAGCTTGACTGTTATACCTGAGTGGTTTTATTTATTTGTCATGCCATATAAAATTTAGAGTGTGTTATCTACTGAAGCACTCACTCTTTTTAACAGTTTTTAATTACCATTCAAGTTGTGTATTTTTGTGTAACAAATTTTTGCTCATCTCAGATTAATAAAAGTACTTCTTATGTCATGAAATCTCGGACAGTCACCAACCAGCTTATTATTATTTCAAATAAATGAATTTGCATAAAAATATTGTTTCTTGCATTTATTTACTTGATATGGCTATTTTATATTTAATGTGATGTTTATGAAAATTTAATTAAAAGTGCATACATTTTAAATGTGAACTTTTTATTTATCTCGATCAAATATCAGCATTTCAACCCTTTTATTCTGAACAAAAAAAATTAAACAAATCTGCTATAAAATTTTTGTTTGCTTAGCATTTGTATACACATTTTTTCCCTTCCATCACTTATCTCTCTGTAAAGTTGTGTCCTGTTGTAGAAAGGTGAAGCTACAATTAATATATGCTAATACTGACTTTTCTCACTCTATCTATTTTCAAATATTTTTATTGCAGATAACGAGGCTACAATTTCATGAAAATGTCTGTTCTCTTTTCACTCCAGAAACAAGTAAGATTTTGTTTTACTTGATAAATTGTTTCCTTATAAATGATAGTAATTAATTTCTTTAACTTTCATTAGATTGCAATGAAGTTCTGTATTTGAAAAAAATTTCTATTCTTCCAAAAGTTTTCAAATATTATCATTTTTATTATGTCACTTACAAATCATTTCTTTCTTGTGCATTACTATTTTATATACATATTAAAACTCCAATATTACTTAACTTAAATTTAATTATCTTCATTCTTCAATGAACTTTACTATATCTAACCAGGTGCATAATTTTAAAGAAATGGAACTTTATATGTGGAAAACTTCATTTATATTCTATTGTACAGTTATGCTCTACTCTAAGTAGGCTGATGTTAAAAAGTATCAACTAAGGAACAAAAATGTGTATCTCAAGGATAAATTCATGTTTGATAAAAAAAAATATCCTACCTGGCAGCAAAATATACATATTTTTTTAGAGAATTATTCTAGAAATGATTATTCTAACAACAATGGAAACATTGCATTCAACTTCAATAAAAATAAAGATTTTTTAAAAATTGTACAGCATATTTTTAAAAAATGCCATTTTAATAAGCATCATGCAGAAAGAAGGCAAATAGCAAATTAAATAATCCTTTATACTTTCATGGAAATGGAACAATAGTTTTGTGATGTTCTTTGTTTGTTCTCTCTTCTTTTCACTGAGAAATAGTTCAAAATTTTTAGAATGTATGTAGCTGTATATTTAGCTGTGTAAAAACAAGGAGGGAAATAAATAGGTACACATACTCTATCTTCCAGATCAAAATGAAACTTTATGATTTAAAAAACACACTTCAAGTGCAATTTTTATATTCTTAATAATTTTAGAGAAAATACATTTACTAAGCATAACATAACTTCATGCTTAATAAGTTACAATGCATGTGGAAAACAATGAATATATGTCATCACTCTTTATCATTAATATAATCATTGCTATTCAAATTTTCAACAAATGGTATCTGACACAGTTAATAATTTCTTCCAAAATGTAATGAATGTTACTTTGGCTTTATTTATGCAATGTGTTAATGTATTATGGAACTGTTGTTACTATTTTTACATTGATTTAATAAATTTTATATTGAAATTATATGAATTTTATATTGCTAAATGATAAAATTTTTAATGAAAACATTATTTTTTAGTTAAAATCCACAATGAATTTCTCCTGTGTTTCTTAAAAGAAATTCGTTCGTTATCTCGGTTGCCTCAAGCAACTCCAATAGCTAGTTTTGCCTTTACTCCAGGAGATCTTACTTCATTAGAAATGCCATCAACTAGTGTAAGTATATACTCTCCCATCTAATCTTCTTCCTTAATTTTCTTTCCGTGGACAGGCATAGCTTAATTTGTATTTTCTTAACATAATTCAGAATTTCCCCATACTCGTCACTTTTGTTTTATTATTCATGAAAAGTTACACTTTTTATTTATATTCAAAATAGCATTCCCCATAAAGTTAAACTCAGTATAATGATGTGATTTCTTGGTAAGATATTATTCACCATCTTGCTGCCATATTTTATAACAAATTGTGTGCAATCTGATGTCTCTACTGATAACGTAGGTAACCAGAATGGTAAGGGAAATGCTACTTGAGAACAGATAAATCATGCTTGAATTTTTCTTGTAAAATGTTGAATTACTATGAAATGTATACTAATTTCAGGGAGGGTAATATGTCATTATGTATCAAAAAAAAAATTTAAAAATGTGTATCAACATTATCCCTTCAAATTATTTTTTCCCAAAAAAAAAGTTTGTATTCTATGTCATTCTAACTTTTAAGTTTAGTCATAAACGTATTTCAGATTTAAAAATTTGTTCACCATCATTTTTCAGTGCATGTTGCATACGTTTTGAATGAAACTAGTTGTAAGATAACAGATCCATTAATGTTTTGAATTTGATTTGATGAACATTATGAAGTCAAATTGGGAATAAGAGAAAATATCAACCGATTTCAATATAATTATCGAATTTTGATCCATTAGTTAGGTTTGATCCAAATATCACTTCCATATGAAGGTTACCATAGAAAAGTATAGTTATAGAAAGTTTTTAATTTAGCCATATTAAAAGAAAATTTTACCTCCCATCTGTGGATTTACTATTTTGTGTGGATAAAATCTTTAAGAAATCCATTATCCTTTATGGTTGTCTGGTGTTATTTGAAAAAAATATGTGTAATTTGAATAAATATAAAAATGTATAAAATTCTTAAACTTCAAAACTTTGTTATTGTTTGTGTAAATGTATAATGTTTTTCAAAATTTTATTTATGTGGACTTTTAACCTTCCGTTACTCATTAATTCTTTCTGTTATGTTTCTGTATCCATATTTGAACTGTGATTTGATTGTCTGAACTTTATTTTTGTGTGAAAACCTTGACATTTATTGTTTAACCACTTAACAGTCTCTTTTTTCTGACATATTGTGTCAAAAAACAAGCATATTTTTAAAAATCAATTTTATTTTAAAATCGATTTTATAAACTCAAATCAACAGTCAAAACTATTATACGTGTTGAATTTATGAAATTATTATAATTTTTATTTACAATGAAAAAATTGCATTTTTACTTAAAGTTGGCTTTTTTCCGGTGAATTAAGCAAACTGGGAAAAACACTTTACAAAAATGGATGTTAAAAAAAGAGAATTCATCATTATACTTACATCTAATATCTTTTAAAATTCAGCTTTTGTATGATAAATTTTAAAACACGGTGACAAGCATAGACCAACATCACAGTCGGGACAAAAATATCTAGTTTCTTTTCTCACTCTTTTTCCGAAATCGTTTCTTTTAGAGCAACACACAAAGCACTGCCTTGTCGGTCTCAATTTTTTGTCGCTGGGACCAATCACTTCTAAAAAATGTCTTTCAGTCAATCGTAAGGGATTGGGCAAAATTCCTGGTCGTCCTTTTTTTTCATTTACAGTCCCGTGTCTTTCAATCAGGCGATCTATTATATCAAGTCTGAAATTCAAATGCGAGTATTTTCCTCCATGCTTCTGGTATAAAACAAATGCATTCCACAGCGATACATCTAAAAGGTGGAAGAATATTTTTTTGTAATTTTGTTTCTTTTCTTTGTGACTGGATAATTGGTGAGATGCTGATCCATTCTATCTACACCTCCCATGGTATTATTATATTCCATCACTACCTTTGGTTTCTTTCTGACTTCATTCTTGTAAGATGGCACTTCAATCATTATAGGGTTGTGTATTGTGGATAATAGAGATACAGCTTTCTTATCCATCCATTTGATTAGACAGACTTTTCCTCTTTGGTATGCACAGATTTCGCCTAATTTTAATTTTTTCTTCTGTAATTCTTTTGGGACGTCTTTTCTGGTAAGTTTGAGGGTTCCATATATATCTGTTCGACGGTTGATAAGGATATCTGCAAGTTCTGGTGATGTGTAATAGTTATCTGTCGTTAGGCAGTATCCTTTATTCAATAGTGGCTGCATAAGAGTCATCACTACTTGAGAGGACTTGCACAAATGCTGGTTATTATCATCAAAAAGTGTATCTTTCCCAGTGTATATAATAAGTTGATACACATAACCTGACTTCGATTCACATAAAATAAAACTTTTTATGCCGAATCGTGATCTCTTTAGAGGTATATACTGTTTCCAGTGTAATCTTCCCTTGTACAGCATCAAACTCTCATCGATTGTAACATCTCTTTCAGGTGTGATAGTTTCTCTGTAACGAGTATTCAAATGCTTGATGATCGGCCACAATTTCTGCAGTTTTGGACACTCATGTGTTTTAGCATCAAATTTGGTATCATCAGAAAAATGTAAATACCGGTGAATAAGATGAAAGCGTCGATAAGACATAATTTTTGTAAAAAATGGAGTTGATGTTGAATGTCTCTTACTCCAGTATTGCTCAACATCCGGCTTTTTCACAATTCCTTGCAAAATATTCAAAGCAAGAAACACTTGAATTTCGTTCTTCGTTGTTGGTTCCCATTTTTTTTTGCTCTGCTTTTCCTTCGCAGATTACTATTCCGAATGGTCCGATCTGCATATTTATTGGTTTCAGAAACTATAATTTCAAGAAGATTATCATCAAAGAAAATATCAAGAAATTGTAGAGTTCCATTACTTAGATCAATATTCAAATGAACAGCTGGATTTGCTGTGAAAGGAAATCGCGGTGGAGGTGAAGGAGGATTAGTAATATCTAGTTCATAAAAGTTTCGAACTTGAGTTAGGTCATCCGAACTTTCCGTTTCCTCATCACTAGAACAGTCCGAAAAAGAACTTTCATAACTTCCAGAATCATTTAGAGAAATTTCAGATTCACTGTCTGATCCACTATAAGAGTTATCATCTGTTATGAGCTGTTCATTATCACTCATTCTTCTTTATTTCAGCGTCAAAAGAAACAGAATTTGCAGCAAGCTGTACGATAAACAGATTGATTGAAAACAAAATTCGCAACTTTCCCGCGTAAAAGAAAAACAGTAAAAAATAAACTAGAAACCAGATTTGCAATCAGATCTTTACTGGACTACTAGAGCCATCTGTTAGAAGCATTGCAAACTAATCAAGCAAAAAGATCGGGAGAATCGGAGGATTAGAGCAGAAAAATACGTCGCCCGAGCGGCGTTCGGGCAAAACAGGAAAGTCCCACTTCCAAGCGCCCGAGCGCCGTTCGGGCAAAACTGGGAAGTGGTTAATTATATACCTGACAACTGTTTTTGATTTTTGCTAAAATATATGTAATATTTTCCTGATTTGACAATATGTACAGACTTTAAGAGGTACATTAAATTGTTGAGACTATTATAATTTCCTTAAATTTCAAAGAAATTGAGGGTTGTGTTAGACGATTCCACATCAATTTTACTTTGGATTTCATATAATGGTCTCTTTCGTTAAAGAAGTACCAATTGAAAAATTTTAAATTCTTAATATTCATCTAGCTATTTTGTATGAAATTATTTCTTGTGGGAGACTTTTCAAGCCTCCATATAGGAGAGAAAAATAACTAAATGGTTAGCCATAACAACATTGAAATATCAACAGCTTGGTTTAACAATGAAATTAATTATTGAAGTTATAGATTTTCCCAAAAATTATTGATGATTTTTATACCAGATGTATTGTGGAACATGGTGAATAATTATTAAACCAGGCTTATTATTCATCACATTAATTTAACCAAGAATTAGGTCTGGTTTCAAGAGACCTAGAAGATATTGTATTGATCACTAATAATATCTATAGCACATAATAAGGTTATGACAATTCATTAAGATCACATCACAGAGAAGAAGAATCAGAGGTCTCACTCCCACAGACCCTAATGGCAACTTTTTTAACATTGAACGTCACATAGACAGTACGCCATCTATCGCAAACTACGGAACTAACTAGAATACATCAGCATGATGTCACTGCGATGCAACAGGAAACGAAACCATTACTTATCATCATGACAACGATGTAAACAATTATTAAAGTATTTATTGTATTTTTAATGCGTTTTTCGACTATTATTAAATTTAAGAATATCTTATTTCTTTTGATACATTGTTGATTTGAGAGCCTAAATCGTGTAATTTTAAAATAATGTTTTTCTCTCACTAAATTTAATAATTCTTTAAATACAGAAATTAAAAATAAATATGGAACATTAAAAAAAATTTATTCGTCTCTTGTAGAGTACCAATAATTTAAAACATATGGATGTATAAGTTAAGAAGTGTAAAGCATTTTTCAAATTATTAAATTTCATTTATTCTTTATCATAATTTTTATATTAGATCCTATATTTAAAAAAAACTGCAAGAAATTAAATTTTGTTGATAAAGTTAATATACTATCTCTTTCAGAATACATTAACACTTCAAACATAAATTAATTTTTAAGAAATAAACATTCATTCTTAATCAAGATAGAATGTAATTTCCATAAAGAAAATTCATTTGTGATTTTTTTAAACTCTGCAAGAAATTAATTTTTGTTGCTTAAGTTAATACTATACTATCTTTTTCAGAATATTTTAAAACTTCAACAATATAAGATACAAAAACTGATAGAATGCAATTTCCATAATGAAAATTTCTTTGTGATTTTTAACTCTGCAGGAAATTCATTTTTTAAAATTATGTTAATATTATACTATTTCTTTTAAAATATATTAAAACTTCACCAATACATTAAATTTTAATAACATTCATTATTATTCCAGATACAAAAATTGATAAAATGCAATTTCCATACAATTAAAATTCATTTTTGAAGTTTATTTTTTTTTTTTTAATTTTTTCAACTCTAAACAACAAATTGTTCTACTTAGTTGTTATAATAAATGTTTAATACTCAACATAATGTAACATTTTTTTATTGAACCAACATAATAAATTACAAAACATTGCAACTGCATAACATTTCTAACAAACATTGACTGGAAACCAGAGTGATTTGTTGCGTATAGTTTAAAAACAATCAATATAAGAGAGTTTAACTGCTTGCCTGATTATCCCGAGTTATCTCGGGTTCGTACATATTGCAGTTAATTATTATCCCGAGAAAACTCGGGCGAAGCAGAATTTGCCAGTACGATTTGTTTTATCACGGTTTTACTCGGCCTGGAAGAAATGAAAGGAAATATTTAGCTTTCATTGGCAGTTTGCCAAGTTTTATTGGTTTCGCGGTTCTTTTGGGGGGACTGGTCACGTGTTTCCCTATTGTATAGTATACGTCGGCTTGTGGATTAGTAATGTCTAAAGAAGGATAGTTGCTTTGAAAAAAAGTAAAATAATGGCGATGATGCAAGATAGCAAAAGCGATGATTTTTCAGATAGTGATTAGTCAGGTTAACCTCAAGGCATTTTCCAGATGTTATTCCTGCAACTGAAAAAAAATCAAATCCAACGTAAAAGCTCCCGTAAAAGAGATTCCAGAGGTAAACCAGTAAGAAAAGAGAGCAGATACCAGTGTACAGAATGTCAGGTATCATTTTGTGTTGTCCCTTGTTTCAAAAAATATCATACAAAGACAAATATTTAAATTTTTTTCACTTGCCTGAGATAACTCGGGATAGTAAACTAATATTAAAACTAAATGCTTTTACACCTGTAAAAAATTCAACTTAAAACCAACATATTTTGTTTTGTTTCGTTTCCTTGTATTTAATAATAAAATAAAAAAATGTGATGTTTTTTTGCAATTTTTTTCAAAAAAATGTGTAAAGGAAGCGGTTAATAAAATAAACCAAGAGCTGAGCATAACTAAATGACCTTTACACATAGGGTGGCCCTTGGTCAGGATTTTAAACTCCCGCCACACTACGCTGATACTGTCCAGCATAGTAAAAATTTTATTGTGAAATTATAATTTTTGATCAAACAATATAAACAAATTTTCCCTTTATTGGAAAAACATTTGCAAGCTTATCTATAAAAAAAATCATCAAGAATTACAAGCGTAAAACATATTTCAACATTTTCTGAACTTGCATTTCTGATTGTTATTCATCATTTAGGTATGTTTATTCATCATTTAACAAAAGAAGAAATTTAAAAAAACTCATGCCACATCTTTGTGTTCTGGATTAGAAAAAATAAATATAGGGTAGATGCTCCAGTTTTGGCCATATTGGATCTGTTTTTCCAATTATTAACCAGTAATTTCAAATTAACTAATAAGAAGCATTCCATTACATTAAACAATCCTTATTTTACTATTTTCAATCTGATTGGTTCATTTTTCTCAAACATGTGACTTGTAAAAAAATTAAATGCACGATCATGTATTATATACTCGCAACTGTTAAGGTTTTTGTTAAGGAACAAGTATTTGCAGTTTTTCATCATCAAGCTCTCAGAATTAAATGATTAATCTAAAACTGATTACCATTAGGGTTTATGGGGCAAGCTTTCTTTTTTTACTGATTTCATATCAAAATTAATTATTTTTAAGATTAAATGGGTGGTGGCCAAAACTGGTACTTTAAATTTACTATATGTGCCAGTTTTAGCCATGTAGGTGGCAAAAGTGGAACACTACATGTTCCAGTTTTGGCCACATAATTTCATTATTGTGTTTTTAGCCATTACATAAATTTAAGAATATCTGAATGAAATAAAAGCAACTAACTTAATTTTATTTCTAAAATAAAAGCAACTGATTTAGTTGTGTTTTTAAAATGAAAGGTAACTGATATAGCTTTGTTTCTGAAATAAAAGTAACTGATTTAGTTGTGTTTGTTTTCATTTTACATAGTAATGGCTCTAATTAAAAATAAGAAGGCAAGTAGCATTTCCATAAAAAAAATTTCGCTACTCACCATGTAAAGTTGGTAATGCAGTTAAGGCCATTCAAAATGTAATTTCAAAAACATCTCCATTTTGAATGTTTACCTCACATTTATCTTTGAAAATTTCAACTTGAAGAACCTGAGTCGAGTTATGAGTAATATTCTTTTATATGCAAAGGATTGCTCTAATTTTAAAAATGATTCTGATGAATTTGATTAATGTTGAGATTAAAAATTATAAAAATACATATTTGTGGATATTGTTAGTGAGTAT
>BGPR01019220.1:0-29643 GCA_013235015.1 Araneus ventricosus
CTCCTTCCTCGCAAATCGCCAGTCCAACAGAAAGTTGGTCTGTTTATTAAAAAAAAGCTTTTATAGAGCTTTACGTAGAAACTGACTGGACAAAAGCCATGCAAAACTCAAATTAGACGAATTGTTGCCTTAGCATAACGAAAATTTTTGTATGTGAAGTTGTTGATAGTTGCAATTTCTTCGGAGTTATGAGCTGAAATGTGATTTCCCCCCCTCCCCCAAACTTAAACAGCCTTTTAACCTATGCATGTTGCCCCTTGTTTGAAATCTCTCATAATTTGCATTCTATTCCAGACACTTTCATTCTTGCAGCTCCAACCATAATGAAAATAGATGGCGAAGTGTTATTTTCCTTACATCTCCAAACAAAAAGAATCTGCCTTTGCCTTCCGGCTTGCCGATGGGGATTTTTTTAAATGAAATTTCCGAAATAATTCCTGTACAGAGAGTTGAAATTTTTTTTCCACAATGTGCATTTAAGCATTTCTGCTGAAGAAGAAACACCAATGGAAACAAAGTCAGTTACTGTTTGTTCACTGCAACGATATATTGTTAGGTACAATTTGTTGCAACAACGCATTTAAGTATCTTTGAGGAAGATGAAATGAACTACCAACAATTGAAGAAGTATACCAATTGCTGTTAACTACACAAATATATTGATAATGTGTGTCAGTCAGGAATAACAATGATTCTTCACATTTGGGGAAACGTTTTTGAATTATTAACTATTTTCACTGCGCTTGCTTTTCGTGAACGATCTATTTTGTGACTTTCTTTATTTGATATTATCAAAAAGCAGGTTGAGCCTTCACTACGGCACGGAAGATATTCGAAAGAATCCGACTCGGATTGTAAGCAGAGCTGTTTCATTTTCTTATTCAAAACCCACTGAAACAATCGACTACTGGATTAATGTTATTCGAAGTAGGCAAACTTTCTTAAAATATTTGCATAGACATAAGTGTTTTCTATTCGGAAAATTTTAAATATTTCATGAATTGCAAAGAATCATAATTTAACCCCAAATCAAAACTCAGTCCCCTTGAAACCTTTTTCTAATAAAATTAAAACTGACTGACTGTATACAGTTAGAAAATTTAATGATTGTATCTTCACATATGTTTCCAAGGTTTACTGCTATTAAGACATAAAATTCATAACTTCGTGCAAATTTAGAATAACTAGGATATAATTGTCGGAATATTTCTTATTATAAATTAATTTATAAAAAATATGTTGTACCATGTCAACTCTTGGGTCACAACGATTTGTAGTAACGAAGTATTCCCTTTCTGTTATCGTTCGAAACGTTTTCCATCTCAAAAAGACGATAACAGCAGATCCGCTTGCCATGCAATTTATGTATCTCCGAAAACCTTGGAATTCCCATGTCATTCCATTGGCGCATTATATCCCCCCGCCCCCTGCAAAGTGTCGAAATTCCTTTGATCTATAAGGCGATGCCGCGGGAATTTATTTCGTCACCCCCGATGGGGTTTCCTCGACCTCTTCATATGCATAGATGCCACGAGGTAGCCCCAAAGACAGTTTTTCGGGAATAACAAGGGGGTGGGGGGTTAAAAATCTGCTCGAAACGGCTGCTGCGATGGGGTGGCATGAAATTCGCGCCATAGCACTGCGAGACGTTAAACGGCATTATTTCATTGTTGGAGAACCTGAATTTCAGTAATTTTAAATTTAAAAGAGTAATTATCGTTCTAATTTCAAATTTAATAGCTCTAAAACAATGAAATAAAATTTGCTATCGATTGATATAAAATGTATCTCGCTATGATCAATAGTTCCCGAGAAATTCTAAATTATATTAATCATATATTCCAAATTCATTTCCGTTTTCTAATAGAAACTAGCTACGTGACCCGGCGTTGCACGGGCTATCTCGAATAATGCGTAATTCCTTGATGGAGAGAAAAAGTGAGGTCATGTGACACATGCCCAGCATTCTCTCCTAAATAAATAATGAGAAAAGAGCGGTTCAATCATTCCGTCCACGTAAAGGCTTCAAAATATACTTTTAAAAAATCGCAAAAATAATCTTTATTTTGTAAAATTACGATTCCGGAATTATTTTTTGTCTGACTTTAGTACGGAAGGAATGAGATAACCCAGCGCTGATCGGAATCCGTATTTTTTCATATGCCCGCCTCCAGTTTATATGCACATGAAGCAAGATGCACTGAGTACATGAAATCTAAAAGTGAAACCTCATAGAAAACAATAGTTTTAGTAAAAACCCTATATGAGCGATTTAATTTTCCCTGTTTCTTTATATCAATTACCAAAACCCACACAAAACTCTATCCACATTGACTTGTTGCATTGTTCAGGTTTCCATATTGCAACAATACATTTTTTTTTATTTCTGTCAGCGTCACTTTTTTATTGTTGCTGTAACAATGTTCGTTAAAGTAAACGACTTCAACAATAAAATAAATTTTTAATTGCGCTGTAACAATGAAAAGTATTGTTATAAAGTATCCGAAACAATGAAAAGTATTGTTGTAAATTAGTTTTTAATTAATATCTTTTTCACTAATTAAAATTTCGATATTTAAATGGCCGAAATGGATTCCTTGAATTATTCCCCATCTTTTGGTACTTTCCGCTTTCTTCTCCGTTCGGCGGTTTGTGACAAGATAGAAGGACATACATACATACATACGTTTGTTTACCTTCGAATTTTAATAGGATAGACTAGCTACGTGACCCGGCGTTGCACGGGCTTTCTCGAATAATGCGTCATTCCTTGACGGAGAGAAAAAGTGAGGTCATGTGACACATGCCCAACATTCTCTCCTAAATAAATAAGGAGAAAAGAGTGGTTCAATCATTCCGAGGGAGTTTATTTAGATGATTTATGAAAAAAACTCTTCGGATTGAGATACAAAATGTGGATGATTTAAATCTGTCAATGTCAAACACATATTAGTCTATTGCCAAAACAGTCGCTGGGGTAGAAGTTATTAAAGGGAGTTTATATCTCATGTATTACTAATACATTCAATTCAATAAAATAAAACATTCATTGTTTGCGTTCATACTGAATCATCAAACCTAAAGATCCTAATAGTCAACAGTCGGACAACGGTACATTTTCTAACCTTGATTTTTTTGTTTCAATAAAAATATATAAAAGATACGAAGCACTGTCTTTTCTATTTCATTTTTTGCGTGAAATTTTTACTTAAATTTTATATAATTTGAAAAAAAAGATAGGCAAATTAACTGTGTAGCTGGCAGAAACCTGGCCAGTACCGCCAATAAAAAAAAAAAAAAACCCAAGGAAATGTCAAAAAAACGCGTTATTGTTTTTAAATATATGAAGCTTAGTCAAATATACCTCATTTTCCTATCGTTCATCAATTTTCAAATAATTCAAAAATTAATGCATAATGACATGTTATTTGCGCGCTCGCAACTGACGTAATAAATTAAAATTCAAGAATTATATGCAATAATTACAGAGGTATACTCTTTGACAAAGAACCTCAATAACATTCGAATTTAAAATTTAATGAATTACGGTCGAATTTCGACCAGCTGGAGCGTACCTCTAGTACAAAATGATTACTTTGTATGTTTCGGATCAATTAACTAATTAACCAGAGTCAATTACGAAAATATTTCATTTAAAAAAACTTTCATAATGATATGTTTTATTGTTGACAGAATTGTTGCAGAAGAGAAAATTCAGGCAGAATTTATCGTATTTTTTTGATCCCAGATGTATGTATAGATAAATTTATACGTACTTACCCTGGTTGTGAGTGAATTATTAAACGTATAGAATTCAAGCATGTTTCATATAGGCGAGAGGGTTTGTGGTATTATCCTGTTTTTTGTCGTATCTATATATTGTTGCAAAATATTTACTGTAGGTAACATGGTGTAAACGTTAGCAGGATAATGGAGAATGGTTATTTATAAATATACGGGAAAACACGTAGCATAGGTACGAAACAATAGTTCTGGCACAGATTACCAATGTGAACAGTGCTTAATTCACAGGTAATAACAGTTCAGCACTTTGTTATCTAACAAACACAAACAGTCAGCAAATAACTAAGTAACGACAATAACTGCACTTTCCAATAGCGCTCGGCTCACCAGCTTCTAGCTCGCACTGCGGATAGAACTCCAAAGACGTTCGCGCTCCAGGCGATCCCAGTCGATCAACACACACCCCGTCATCCAAGCGCTCTCCTTATATAGTCTCACGCGGCAAGCCGTGTCACATGGAATCTTCTAGTATATTCAAGCGTATCTCTGCTAATAGAGATCGAGAAGATTCCAACTGCCTGAATCACATATCTCAACCAAATTTGTCGCCAATTTGGTCGCCAAGGTCAGAGGATGAAGACGTGGCTGCCTTCGCCATCCCATACTTATCCCTGTAAAACTCTTTCCCCAACCATAAGACTCACTGCTGGGGAAGCGAGCTTCCCATGTTTGTAACGATATTAATACGTAAAAACTTTGTACCCCTTTTAGCATTGCGCGCACGGAGGAGTGTGAGATTTGGAATAGTTAAAGTTCATATGGAGAAGGAGTGCAGAAAGATAAAATTTATGCTTATAATATGTGTACAAGCCAAATAAATTAAATTAAATAAGCATTCATTGTTTACGTTCATGTACTGTAAAAAATTAGCGGAGTGAATTCGAATTTGGATGATTTGCCTTAGTGATTTAATCCTCCTCCAGTGAAATCCACTCCAAGGGAGTTTATTTAGATGATTTATGAAAAAACTCTTCGGATTGAGATACAAAATGTGGATGATTTAAATCTGTCAATATCATACATATTGAGTCTGTGCAAAACAGTCGCGCAGGGTAGAGATTGTCTCTAAGGAATTTATATATCGTATGTATTACTAATACATTCAGATATCATCAAACATTCATTGTTTGCGTTCATACTGAATGTCAAACACATAAAGTCTGTGGTCAACAGTCGGACAACATTTATTTTTCTAACCATGATTTTTTGTTTCAATAAAATATATAAAGATACGAAGCACGTATTTTCTATTTCATTTTTTGCATTAATTTTTACTTAAGGGTACATATAATTTGAAAAAAGATAGGCAAATTAACTGTGTAGCTTTGGCGAAACCTGGCCAGTATAACAATAAAAAAAAAACCCAAGGAAATGTCAAAAGCAGCGTTATTGTTTTTTAAATATGACTTAGTCAAGCTATATCCATTTTCTATCGTTCGCCAATTTTCAAATAATTCAAAATTAATGCATAATGACGCGCGTATTTGTGCGCGCTCGCAGCTGACATGGCAGAACAAAATTCAAAATTATATGCAATAATTGCAGGGGAGCATACTTTTGACAAAGAACCTCCAATAACGTTCGAATTTAAGGATGATTTAATGAATTACGGTCGAATTTCGACCATGGGCATCTAGTACAAAATAGTTGCTTTGATGTTTCGGATCAATTAACTAATTAACCAAGTCAATTACGAAAATATTTCATTTAAAACTTTCTTAATGATATGTTTATTGTTGACAAATTATTGTTGCAGAAAAGAGAAAGTAGGCAGAATTTATCCGTATTTTGATCTAGTGTATAAGAATAAGTTATACGTGCCTGGTTTGTGGGTGAATTATTAAACATATAGATTCAAGGCATGTTTCATATAGAGCGAGAGGTTTGGTAATTTATTCTCCTGTTTTTTTGTCGTATCTATATATTGTTGCAAAGTCTTACACAGCAGGTGTATGGTGTAAACAGTCCAACACGCAGGATAATGGAGAATGAAGGTTTATTTATAAATATGCAGGAAAACACGTAGCATAGGTACGAGAAACAATAGTTCTGGCACCAAGATTGCCAATGTGAAGACAGACAGTAATTCACAGGTAATAACAGTTCAGCACTTTGTTATCTAACAACACAAACAGTCAACAAATAACTAGTAACGACAACTAACTGCACTTTTCAATAGCGCTCCAGCTCACCAGCTTCCTAGCTCGCACTGCGAGATAAAATGAACTCCAAAGACGTTCGCGCTCCAAAGGCGATCCCCAGTCGTCAACACACCCCGTCATCAGCGCTCTCCTTGTATAGTCTCACGCAGCGAAGCCGTGACGTCACATAAGGAGATCTTCTAGTATATTCAAGCGTATCTCCTCTGCTAATAGAGATTATCAGAAGATTCAGCACCTTTGAATCACATATCCTCGTCGCCAAATTTGTGTAATTTGGCGTTCGCCAAGGTCAGGGATGAACGTGGCTGCAGCTAGCCATCTATACTTATCCCTGTAAATCTTTTCCCAACCGCAGACTCACACTGCTGGGAAGCGACTTCCCATGTTTGTAACGATATTATACGTAAGAAAAAACTTTGTACCCTTTTTAAGCACATTGCGCACGGAGGAAGTGTGTGAGATTTGGAATAGTTAAAGTTCATATGGAAAGGTGCAGAAAGATAAAATTTATGTATAATATGTGTTACAAATAAATGAAATTAAATTAAATAAAACATTCATTGTTTACGTTCATGTACTGTAAAAAAAAAATTGTGAGTGAATTCAGATTGGATGATTTGTAGTGATTTAATCCCTCATAATTAAATCCACTCCAGAGGGAGTTTATTTAGATGATTTATGAAAAAAACTCTTCAGTTGAGATACAAAATGTGGATGATTTAAATCTGTCAATGTCAAACACATGATGATCTGTGCCAAAACCAGTCATGCCAGGGTAGAGATTGTCTCTAAGGAATTTATATATCGTATGTATTACTAATACATTCAATTCAATAAAATAAAACATTCATTGTTTGCGTTCATACTGAATGTCAAACACATAAAGAATCTGTGGTCAACAATCGGACAACATTTATTTTCTAATACTTAGTTTTTGTTTCAGCAAAAATATATATAAAGATACAAGCACGTATTTTTCTATTTCATTTTGCATTAATTTTTTTGCCATTTTATATAATTTGAAAAAGGCAGGCAAATTAACTTCCAACCTTTTGGCGAAACTGGCCGAATATAGCAATAAAAAAAAACCCAAGGAAATGTCAAAAAAAACGCGTTATTGTTTTTTAAATATGACAATCAGCTATACCTCTCATTTTCCTATCGTTATTAATTTTAAATAATTCAAAGTGTACATAATGACTATCGACTGTGCGCGCTCGCAGCTGACGTAATAGAACAAAATTCAAAAATTATATGCAATAATTAAGAGGTAACTCTTTGACAAGAACTTCATAACGTTCAAATTATAAAATTTAATGAATTACGGTCGAATTTCGACCGTTTGGTCAATTTCCTCTAGTGACAGAAATGATACTTCGTTGTGTTTCTCGATCAATTAGCTAATTAACCAAGTCAATTACGAAAATATTTCATTTAAAAAAACTTTCTTAATGATATGTTTATTGTTGACAGAATTATTTGCAGAAAGAAAGAGAAAATTGGGCCAAGAATTTATCGTATTTTAGTCTAGTGTATAGAATAAGTATACGTACCCTGGTTGTAGGTGAATTATTAAACGTATAAATTCAAACATGTTTCATATAGAGCAGGGGAGGGGTTTTGGTAATTTATTATCCTGTTTTTTTCGGCCATCTATATATTGTTGCAAAGAGTCTTACTGTAGGTGTATGGTGTAAACAGTCCAACACGCAGGATAATGGAGAATGAAGGTTTGTTATAAATATGCAGGAAAACACATGCTTGCGTAAAATTTGCAGGAAACAATAGTTCTGCTGGAATTACCAACCGAACGGAACAACAATTCACAGGCCAATAACAATTCCAGCACTGTTATCTAACAACACAAACAGTCAGCAAATAACTAGTAACGACAATAACTGCACTTTCAATAGCGCTCCAGCTCACCAGCTTCTATCTAGCTCGCACTGCGGATAGAACTCCAAAGACGTTTCGCGCTCGGGCGATCCCAGTCGATCAACACACCCGTCATCAAGCATGCTATTATATGATCTCACGCGGCGGGCCGTGACGTCATGGAATCTTCTAGTATATTCAAGCGTATCTCCTCTGCAATAGAGATATCGAGAAGATTCCAGCACCTTTGAATCTTTATATCTCGTCATAGAATTTGTCGCCAATTTGGTCGCCAGGTCAGGGATGGACGTGGCTGCAGCTAGCCATCCCATACTATCCCTGTAAAACTCTTTCCCAACCATAAGACTCACACTGCTAGGAAGCGACTTCCCATGTTTGTAACGATATTAATACGTAAAGAAAAACTTTGTACTGCCTTTTTTAGCTTTGTATTGCGCGCACGGAGGTGTGTGGAATAGTTAAAGTTCATATGGAGAAGGAGTGCAGAAAGATAGAGTATGTATAATATACACAAATAAATGAAATTAAATAAATAAACATTCATTGTTTACGTTCATGTACTGTAAAAAAATTGGCAGGTGAATTCGGAGTGGATGATTTGTAATTGATTTAATCCCTCCTCAGTGAAATCCACTCAAGAGGAGTTTATTTAGATGATTTATGAAAAAAACTCTTCGGATTGAGATACAAAATGTGGATGATTTAAATCTGTCAATGTCAAACACATATTAGTCTGTGCCAAAACAGTCGCGCAGGGTAGAGATTGTCTCTAAGGAATTTATATATCGTATGTATTACTAATACATTCAATTCCAATAAAATAAAACATTCATTGTTTTGCGTTCATACTGAATGTCAAACACGCAAGTCTGTGGTCAACAGTCGGACAACATTTATTTCCTAACCGCCCAGTTTTTTGTTTCAATAAAAATATATATAAAAGATACGAAGCACGTATTTTCTATTTCATTTTTTTGCATTAATTTTTTACTTAAATTTTATATAATTTGAAAAGATAGGCAAATTAGCTGTGTAGCTTTGGCAAGAGCCTGGTAGTATAGCAATAAAAAAAAACCCCCAAAGGAAATGTCAAAAACGCGTTATTGTTTTTTTAAATATGACTTAGTCAAGCTATACCTCATTTTTCCTATCGTTCGTAATTTTCCGATAATTCAAAATTAATGCATAATGACGTATTTGTGCATAGCTCACCCTTCAGCGTAATGAACAAATTCAAAAATTATATGCAATAATTACAGAATATACTCTTTGACAAAAGAACCTCAACTAACGTTCGAATTTAAAAATTTAATGAATTACGGTCGAATTTCGACCGCTGGGCGACCTCGAGTACAAATGGAGATTACTTTATTGTGTGTTTCGGATCAATTAACTAATTAACCAAGTCAATTACGACCATTAATGTGTTGTTTAGATATAGTAATCACAAGAGTAGATATCTCGCAATCTGGAGGTAAATTTCCGTGAAAGAGTTTACACTTTGTAAGTACACTTCCAATATAAAGACAAACCAGCGGGAGTGTTCTCCCCTAAACCTTCTCGTATACTTCACCCAAAAGGTGCTGTTTCCCCTCCCCCCGCGCGGCAAAAAAAATTCGAACCTACTGTTACCCAGAATCCAATGACTACCAGAAGGTTTTTCATTATAGTGATTGAAAAATATCTAGGTAAAGAATTTGAAAGAGATGCGTAACGATTTTCCTCTCTTACCGGCTCAAGGACAAACTGACGTAATTCGCTACTCCGTAATGAAATTCCGTTCCGTTCTTCCAGTACGCATGCGCGTGGAGATAACGGATTCTCTTCAAAAGTAAATTATACGGACCGACAGACAGTCAACCCTTGGACGGATTTGGCCCAAAATTTTATACGGACCTACATTCATTACTATAAAACTGTGTACCAAATTTTATTCATCTAGCTATTCAAGTTTTTGAGTTATAGTGTTCGCATGACCGCGGGCTGACAGATAGGCAGATTTCCCGTGGTCGGATTTTGTCCATAATTTGATGGAAACCTACAAATTATGTGTCAAGTTCGCATACCAAATTTCATCCCTGTATCTCAAATAGTTTTCGAGTTATCGTGTTCACAGACACAGACAGACATGATTCCAAAATTGTGTTTTTCGGACTTAGGGAGGTCTAAAACGTGGAGATTCGTCAAAATCTCGAGTTCGAATTTTTTGACGATTACAGTACTTTCTCTTTGTATACTTCGTATACAAGAAAGTGAAAAGTGTCATCGCTTGAGGAAATAAAAGCTATACCGTGAACACGGATACAATAAATAATTACCTGTACATATCGGAAATTGATGCGAGACTCTATTTACGTGATATTTGATTTTCTCCAAATGTTAAATGAGAATTGAAAAAAAAAATTCACCAATTCGGAAAACGTCTCGCGAAAATGCGGCTGGAATTCGTTTAAGTTCCAGAACGGAAAAGGAGAAAAGTCACATAGGAATCATCTGTTGAAGGAGGGTATTGTTTAAAATTAATTTTATTGTCAAATATTTTAATCTGTAGACGTGAGTCTATTTATAGTGGAAAAAAATAATATATTGTGACAAAATCGACGTGTAGGTGTACGCGAATGCAGTCCAATAAGCAGAATTTAAAAAATTAAAGCTCTCTATTTTACAAATATTCTAAGCAGACAAACCTAGCACAAGTATTAAAACAGCACTTGTAAAAATTTACAACACAGACAACCATTAAACCTCAACACAGCGCTCAAAGGCTTCTTGTTAGCTCACCAGCTTGCTTGCTGATCTAAATCCAACTGACTCCTCTTGGCTTGAGAGCTTGCTTTTATACTTTTACTTGACTTCATTACGCAGGAAGTGACGTAATCTCCAGAAAGTTCATGAAGCCAGTAGAAATAGGTTGAAAATTCGAGGGCCTTCTAAAAAATTCCTTCTGTCGCCAACTTCGCTGCCAAGTCACCAAATTTATCGCCAAGTCGCCAAATTTATCACCAAGTCGCCAAATTTATCGCCAAGTCGCCAAGATTAGCATCTCAGGGAAACAATTTTATAGTTTAGTAACAATATTGTCTGCCACTATTTATTGTGGCAAAATAATTCGAAAGGAAACCTTATTTTTTGAGTGTTATAGTACAAGCTGCTTAAGGTTTGTTTCTACTGCCGTTCACAAATTTTTATTAATCTACAATATTTGAACTGAGAATGCAATGTTCTTGAATTATTTGCTTTTAATTTTAGGTAATTCTTGCAAAACTATTGTGAGGATTGCTGACTCTTGTCAAGGTTACATAGAATAAATACAGCATATTTGGGAAGTATTACCCACCTCTTTGTAGCTCCTTCTGAGGGGCACCGTGAGTACATGGATTAGAAGCTGCCGAACAAGTAAGTGGGTTCTCGCTTTCCCGGAGGGTATAACAAAGTGTGGGGTAGTCACCTCCACTCCGATGATGGGATGTGCCTCCTTCGGGAGGGGTTGGGCCGTGCCCTGTTATGGCCGTTAGAATTCCAACTTCAGTGTCTGAGTTGCTGTTGTGGCGTTCAGGTCGTTCAGATTTTACCACACTGTTTCGCGCCAGGTTTGTCTGGCTTCTACGCATCTTTTTGAATCGTTTATCCCCGAGACTTATTAATACTCATTGCAAAGGCAACTTCCAGTGGGAACTGTCATTTGGGAAAGCATAGTTCAGTCTGATGGCATGACATTAAATAGTGATATGACAACAACTTTTTTTCCAGAATCAATTATTCAGAACGTGCGTTTTCAAGAAGGCGCATGACACCATTCATTGATTAGTCCCTGTTCAGCCTTTTAGTTTCCTATCAACATGTCAGCGCTGCTTTTCTGAAAACTTAATTCATGCGTTGGCAAGCCCGGTGAGTTTAAACCATTTAAGGATTCTTGAGGATTCAACTGGTTTTCAGTCGCCTCGCTGGATTGTACAGAATCACAACTTTAGTAAACTTTGCAATCTTCTATAATGTTTTGAAGGATGTGTTCCCTGACTTTTTGTGCAGTCTTCATTTTTCGGGCATAATATAGATGCGGTGACAAAGTCCTTGACATAACTTAATTGGCATTGCTGGTACTGTTTTAATTTTACTTTTAACTTAAATTGTGAACAATCAATGTCTTGCGACGTAACCTGAGTTCGCTATCATTGAAGTCGGAAATAGATTCTATCCATTGATACCTTACTCATCACTTAGTATTAGTGGAGAAAAACGGATCCCGGCAACAAGAAATAATATATAGAATAAAACTGAAAAAAGTTTAAATAAATTTTTCTCAAATGCTTATGCATACGTTCCTCGACTCTCTCGCGAATGGCTGACCTCGGATCTTTCCCGCTCCGATTTCCGCTTTCAAAACGGAGGGAGGGCAGACGCAGTAACAGTAAAGCTGGCATTCAGCTGCACTCCAGTCCATTCCATTTGTCCCATAACTGGTTTTTATCCCCTCCCATTCTAGTCGAAAAATGAGGCACGTCATTCACGGAGGCTCCAAAGTGCGTTACCACCTCTCTTCGATCAACCCTATTTCTCCTCCCTCACACTGCGGATTTCCGATTTTCTGGCCTCGTCGCCAGGTCCCAATCTAGGCAGCTCCTTTGATGTGCCGCTACCCTCGCGTCGAGGCTCCAAATTGGAATCGGCGCATGGAGTATTGGATTTTGAGTTCGTTTGAATTCCAGCTTTGCCAATCCGCTGAGCCAATTTCCATCGGTTTATAAAACTGACGATTTATTTTTCTTCCCGTATTCCAAAAATTCCATTTTGGAAAAGATGTGTTGGCTTCTCGATTGACATTCATACGACTTCTTCTGAGACTAAACAAATATTTATTAGAACATTAAAACACAACTATTACACTTCGTATCTGCGTACAACATAACATCGTTCGACCGTACTCGTACTCTTATTTTAAATCAAATTCAAAGTAAGTCGTCAACATCTGACCGTTGCCACTTATCTGGTATCGTACACTAAATTCCTCTTTGCTCGATTCCTACCAAAATTTTATACAGTCTAAATTGCGTGTTTAAGATCTTAAAAGAATTTCTGTAGATGCTTGAGTGAATCTACGGTGGGCGGAACTCTCTTTAAATTAAATTTGTAATGAATTAACTCTGCCTTCACTTGTATGACGTCCGGTTATTAAGTTTTAATCTCTTGAAAATTAGAGCCTCTTTGAAATTTTAGAATCGATTGTTTCGTCTGAAGCCACAGTTTCTAATTTCTGTTAAATTGAAGTAAATGGCATCTTTACAAATTTATAAAGTAATGAATAAATTTTCTATTTAACTTTTAAAAATTAATCTATATTCGTCATCCTTACTTCCTTAAAGACTAATTAAATATTGCATAATGGCTTCAAAATGCGGTCCCCTCTGCCGCCAAAATGTCTGCACTTTAATAAAATTGAAATATTAAACCATCTTGGTTTAGAGGTCAAATGTGTGAAACTATCACGGGTTGGCTTCAACGATCAAGCGAAATATTGTTTAAATTAGTTTCTAGAGACTCGCCTTTCTTTGGAATTTCCTTGACATTTATGCTTGTATAGAATATTAATAATATATATATGCATTTTCAATACTGACTGCTTTTTAAAACTGGATTTACTGTTTTATGTGTAAACCGCTTCTTTTAGAAGGGAATGAATAGTTATTTGTATATTCTTTTTGTGCTACTAATGAATACCTTCTTGCAATGTTATTAAATTTAACAAATGTAATTTGTGTGCTGCTTATGAGTAGATGTATTGCCAAGTTTTTATCTGTATAGCAATTAGGTTGGACGATGCATATTGACCAGCCTAGCGGCTGACAAGGATCAGTAGAAGGGAACCTCTAAGTAATTTTCTAAAACTAATATTGTCGATGAAATTCCAATTGGGCAAAATCGATGCTTTCAATCTCTCAACGGCCATTCATTCATTGTAAAGCATTCTAATTGTCACGCGTTTAGTGTCCGATTTTGTACACGTCTTAAATGAGAAGTATTTGAGGAACTTAAATTAAATTTCATTCTAACAGTCACTTTACCTTGTAGGTAGGATTCCTTGCATCTCTTGTGATCCGATTTCACCGGGAATCGTGCAATTAAATTTTGTCTACAATATCGAATCTTAAATCGTCTCGAATCTTATAAAAATGCTCTAAGCACTTCAGCATTTGTATAGGGAGTTCGAATTTTCCCATTTCCGGCTTTAAATTCAATTCTAAGCTGTGAGGATGTCGTAGGCTAATTCTCCATTATTCTAAAATGAAAGAATGAAATATTCTCCATTTCATTCTAACTTCCTGGAAAATCTCGCTGAAAGAAGTACTTGGATGTCGTAGAATGAAGTAATATCGACGACTATATATTGCGAGGCGCATAGGAAATTATAAGGGTGTAAAATTCTACAAAATTTAATAGGAAATGAGAAACTCTGGTTTAAATGACACAATTTTGCTACCTCCCCTGTGGTACAGACACAGAGTATCAAGTTCACGCTGCTTGGTATCTGATGGAAGTTTTCAGATGTGTCGACTAATGCATGAAAGTTAACTCGGTAATAAGAACCAAAGTAAATTCGAAATAGGTTGCTTGTTAAAAATGTAGTTATTTGAAAAAGCTCCAGCTAAGATTTGTGAATTGGTAGGAATAATGGTTCGTGTCTCGATCCAATCTACGATTAACATAAACTTTAACCTTTAAAACTATTCTTTGCGTCTAACGATAAGTATTAATGAACCACTCTAATCCTAATTTCTCGAGCACCTTTCCTCAGCGTAATTTCTATACCCCATGTTTACAATTTTCCAGCGAATTATGCAGAAATTATCCCCCTATAATAAATGAGACTGCACTTCCCTCCATTTGGACATGCATATCGCTGCGAGATCAAAATGGTTAAAATATAGGTGAATTACTAGAGTATTCTGGAAACCCAAAATTGAAATTCGGAGGTTTTTAAGTTTTTCAGCTTCGTCTAACAAAAACTTCAAATATTACTGTTCAGTCTTGTTTCCAAGGCGAATTTGAGGGTTGGGTAAGTTCATCACTCAAGACGGACAATAGCTTGGCCGCGGCAAGATGATTGGTCGTCTTGTTTGAAATTGAAGCATTTTGGTTGTTGTGTCTGGCCAACACAGCAACTGAAATGCTTCAGAGGGAAAATTCACATTCAATAAATCTAAATGCCAACTTTAAATCGCGAAAGACTTTTGAACAGCAGTTAGATAATTTTAAATTCATATTGGAATTCAACGGAATTAAATATTTCGCTTTTAATTCAGATTCGCCATATGGATCATTCTAATATTGCACATTCTTTACGGTCCTCGTATCGAATAGAAATAAACAAGAGCATTATTGACTATTTTTTAGAGATCGAGCTTTTATTTTGACGTCTTAATTAACTGGTATGAGAGTAGACTCCGGGGTCCTTCAGTTCACACTCCTTGGATGGTACCTTCAAAAATGTCGCTTCAAAATTTTCATACTTTCTGGTATCCTTTTTAAATGCTAATTTGTCTGTACTATCTAATCGTGATGAATAACCATATTGACGGATGTCGGGATTGCTCTCTGAAATGCTGATTTTTGAATTTCGACGTTTTTAAAACGCAAGGCATGGCTTAATGTTAATTTCAAGAGTGCCAATTTAGTCTATAAACATCGCATGAAATTTTTCGAAAAACGGAGGTTGAATCGAAAGCTAATCTGCCTTGTCGATTCGTATCGACGAGTCGGTAACGCAGAAAACTTTATTGGTCAATTTTTTGATCCCAACTTGCAGGATATTGGAAGAACAGTCCATTTGTAAATCATGCGGAGATGAATTATTTTTAATTAGTTTTGAAAGGTAGGTTTACACCCGGTTTAGCATGTGACTTTAGTGCATGTCGATTAAATAAAATAGTTTGCAATTGCCCATATTCATAACTTGCTTGGTTTTAACAGGAACGGAGTGATTTTAATAGTTGTACCAAGTTGAATTTTAACTTCGAGATGTCTTAAGCCTGTGTAATTTTCTGTACCTCTAATTAGACGACTCCTGTTTTGAGACTGTTTATAGCATCGATTTCAAGTAAGAGTTCATGGAGCCTTTGAGTGATTACCGGTCACTTGTGGATCGAATGATAACGACTATGAATTAATTTTAGGTTACGAGTTTAAAATTGTCATAATCCGATGCAGGATTGGAGTTCGGGTGACACAGTATAGAGGTTAACAAAGGATAGAGGAAAATACAGTAATGCTAAATTTAACTAGAAGCGACTCTCGTTTGATCTTTGAAGGATGAACGAAGCTTTTCAATCGGTTATAGATCGATTTTGCCTAACCACTTAATCTGTTATCTTAATGTAAATGTATATTTTATGATAGGGTTTGAAATAGTCTTCGGATTTTTCGAAAGCAATTTTTGTCGACTTAAATTTCTCGATTGATTTCAGTATGGCAAGAAACTACATTGGTCACATTAAAACGGATGGAATTTGCGTGGAATAGTCTTGCTTTCGTATCTATAAAATAATGAGTACTAGTATGGACACAATTTCAACGAATCTAGGATATTTTCTTATTGTATCGAGAAAGTGAATAGGCAAATTTTGGGCTTGGTAAATTTCAATACCAACTTCGAATTTGATTGGCATCTGGAAGATTTAAATCTTTGAATTCGAACTTTTAGTGTAGTTTAAGCTTTGTTCTTGCAGAAGTTGGCTCTATAGCTTTCGCTTGTAATTAGACTGCCACTGACTGTGCTAGCCAGTTAGCCGGGAGTCTTCTAAATTTCTAAGGTAAAGGCCTCTTTGATCTCGATGCCTGATCACCATCGAGATCAAAAGGCATCTAAATTCTGTAGTTGGAATCCGCAAATTCACCTTGTGTGCTCGATTTAGAGAAATTCAAGGTTTATCGGAGGTGGACCGAATTGCCACTGCAATATATCGGGTCGTATCTTCCAAATTTTAATGAGTCTAGCCAATAATTCATAACAAAGATTTCAATCGGTTGGAGACCAGGTTTTTGGGCAAAATCAATCCGTAATCTGAATGTATCGACCGATTTTACGGCAGGCTTTCAAGTAGTCCTTGATTTTTCCAAAGCAAATTTCGGTAGGTTTTAAATTTCTTAATTCAGTGTGGCCTTAACATTAAATCTAGCGTCCAAATTCCATTCGTTTGTCATTAAGCTTTAGAAACTTGTCTTAAAATGGGTGAAATTAAAAATAATCGAATAATTTTCTGCAATACTTGCTCCTCCCAACGATCCAAAGAATGTATAGTTTAATGCGCGTCAGTTTGTTAAATGCCATGAACCGTGTTGCTTCTTTTTGAAAGTTTACTGAATCTTAATTGAAGAAAGCTAAAAGTAACCAGGTAATCGGTTTATTCATTTAGGAGACTTTTGTATGACCATGGTTAGATTAAATTGACGCAATAAGAGAAGTCAGCTACGGATTAATATTTAATGAACTTATCCACAAAAGTTGCTTTCATCGATCGCTATATTCATACGTGACTATAAATTTCGGAACTGTTAGTGCACAAGATACAAATGCGAAGAAAGTCTTGCCGAGACGCAAGCGGTGGAGAACTGGCTAAAACAATGTGAGCATCTAAAGCTGTAACTTGCTTTCAGAAACGAAAACTTGCTAAAACCTAGACTTTGAATTTCTTTTCCTTTTTAAACTGGAAATTTTTAAGTCTAATGCAATTGTTTTTTAGGCATTAGTTCACTGTAATTGTAAGTATCTTTCGCTGTTCTCAAAATTAAATTTACCCAAATTAAATTCATAAATCAGCAGAAGCAATGTTTCGGAGATAATTTCGGTATAGCAGAGTTTCCAAATGCAGTCGTTAGGGCAACAATGAAAAATTCAGTCTCTCGGATAGTTTGCTTATCCTAGTCCTTCGTTGTTAAGCAGAGTCGACTTGATGCATGCGGACTGCAGCGAAAAGGCCAACTAGGATTTTGACCCATCTGTCTTGCTTTCTGTGATGGGGCACCTTTTCATCGATGTCTCTCGAATGTTCTTTAGTAGAAAGTTAAATAATTAAGGGAAAGATTGAATTTGGAGTAAATACTTTAGCAGAGCTGAAACGCTAGCTTACGAGTCGATCTTGGAATCCAAACTAAACGGTTGGCTTCAATGGTTCATCGGCTAAGCCAATAGACATAAACTTGCACGACTTTGGTTACATTCAAATGTCTGTTAAATGTTCAATACCATTAAATGAATGAGAATGCCATTGAAGTTTTTTTTAATATCTTGAATACGTCTGGATTGACATGGGATAGGACTTAGACGGAGAAATAGTTTGATTTTATTTGAAATGCATCGTCCAACCTTTTCGTGCTACTTTTCTGTATATTGTATGTTGTGTTTTGTTATTCGAAAAATGTTTTGTTGCTTTTATGTTTTATATTAACTATAATGCTATTAAAATTCTATTTTATAAGTTATTTTCCCTGAATTCGTATCTAAAATGAAACTCTCGAATCTTTCCATATGGATATATTTTATTCACTTTTGTAATATTTGCGAGATGTTCTCGCCTTTCCACTGTATTTAGTTCTTGCGTGAAACACAATACGCACAATATTTCCCTGTTTGGCACCAACGCAATTTGTGCTTACTTTTGTATGCTGTATTCGCAATGATTCTTATTGTAAAAACTTGCCGCTTCCTGGATGTCAAATGCATCTGATTTCTAAATTTCAGTTTCATTGGACTGCTTCTATAATGAACTTAAGAAATCGCAAGCTACACACCTTATATAAACGAAAGCGCTTTGCATTTAATGTGAAATTAGTTGAAAAAATATATGTTGGAATGCTGCAAGAGTTCAAGCGTTGATCCGTCTTTTGCTGCGGCATTAAGATGTTGCTTTTCTGACTTACGCAAGTCTTCGAATTTGTAATATTTTATTGCAAGTTAATTTCGATACTTTGTTTATACCTTGCACACTGTTATGCAATAGCTCTGTGTGATGTTAAATCGCATACAATCCTTTTTAATCAGAATTCTTAATTTCTTAATAAAATTGTCCTAAACTCTGTAATTTAATTACGCCCTTTAAATGGAGATATTAAAATCAAACTGAACCAAGTTTAAGATGTCTAAAGAATTCTTTTATTGCTTCTGGGACTTAAAATCATCCCCACATTTACAGGAACATGTGTGCCATTAATGATGTATCAAACTAAATGTTTCTCAACTATTTCTTCTGTTCTTTTAAAATTAGTGGTGATTATAAAGATCATCTCTATTTTTAGTTTCTATTTAAATTTATCACTGTTATTATGATGCTAGAGCTCTTTAAATCAATTAAGGAGCTGTATAGTTTGTGTAGTTACTTTCATGGCTGCCGGGCAGGCTGTTAAAATAGAATTTAATGTTGTATTGAAATGTTTTCGACCGATATTTTTCAGTGAATATTTATATGCTTTGTTTTCCAGTTGTGTTCAATTTTAAGAAATGCATACAATAACTGTATTTGATAGTCGTATTCTGAAATAAACACTTTTGTATTTCAATAAAGCTGTCTTTTGGTGCTGGTGACATGGTCCATCTGGGCCCTTGTGCTATAAAACAATAACTCGCTCACTCTTTTTAAACGCTTCATACAATACTATTAATTGTTGATATTATTAGTCCTTTTGAGGCGAAACTCTATTAACCCTTAAGACTATCCCTGGCTCCAAGTTGTACGGAATAATGAGTTATACCAGAAAAATATTTATATTTGGAGAAGGGGGTTGTAGACGGGGCCTGCCCGAAAGAAATCGATTGCAGATCACAGATAATTTGGCTCCCCCTTCCTTATCCAAATATTCACTATATTGTTTCCTTTCCCTTAAAATAGCCCATTTGAACTTTATTTCCTTCCGTATGAAACAAATTTCATATCGTCAGATTTCTCCACTTGACCGTCATATACTAATGGATTTTGCTTAGGAGTTGGGGTTGGAAATCGCATTTCAGCCCTTAGTCTCGACCGATTTTTAACTTAATTGCGTGACATCTCGCTGGTAAGCTCTCATCTGTTGCATTATCTTCCACAGACTTTCATTAATGCAACTCCAATAAATATCGAATCCGAGGAGGGAAAAAAAATGGCGGAGGGATGTTTTGAAGTGATCTTTGTGCAGAAAGAACCTGCCTTTCAACTTGCCTTAAAGGTATTGGAGACTCTATAAATATGGCAAGTACTTAAACGACATTTTTAAGGTTACCGTACTGGAACATTATCTCAAAGTAACTGATGATTAAAACCGCATTAACCCCTCAAGAACATCACTTTCTTTACTATCTAATGACATGACCCCCTCCTCTTCTTTGAAAGCAGCTATCGTTTTCATCCAGCTAAAGCGGCACGGAATATCGGATGCGTTTGAATTCTATGTAATTTCTGTGTCAAATTATGAAGCTAGTTATTAAATTTTAGTTTATAAGCCTAAAAATGCGATAATTCGATGCACGTCAATATGACGGGCGCGGGGCTTAAGCGTCTCGGAGTGTTCATTAATATTTTGCAATTTCTGAAAATGAAGATCTCGCCTCTAAACAGATGTGGTAAAATAGCTTACCATGTAGATCTAAAAAGCGATGAATTTGTAAAGTATATCTCCTATGGCCTTGCAAAAGTTCGATATTTTTGGCGTTCATGCCATATACCGTCGGCGTACTACCCGACCTATCAATTTTGTTATTCAATTTTATTTTCATTTATCCATTTACGATTGTTTCTAAATTCTATATTTATATTAACGAAAACCTATTAAACAATACTTGAAAGTAATGATGTGTATTTTCGAATTAATGTTACTTACAGAGAGAAATTATAACTCGAATTTGTCTTACTTGTTGTGAATAGTCTCGCATGCGTCTTGGATCCTCCCGGAAAATATTCTGACCACGCTATTCTCAAATAAGGCGGTACGAAAAACATCGCCTTCCTAGAATGCATCCTTTTGCTGCACGTAAATACTTGGCCGAAATTTGCACCCTCCCTGTTCATTTCGAATTTTTCCGTCACGCCTCTTTGAATATACCTCTTCTTTCCGTTGGGATGTATTTTAAAGAAAAATGTGTCCTATATTTTAAATTCAGCGGAAATGTTTTTCACTCTACTTTTTCGTATACTTGCTCAATACGCACGTTTTCTGTTCATCTACTTCGTGAAGAAAACGGTTTGCATTTTGCAGCTCTTCCCTTAACACATCATGCATTAAATTTGATATATCTGCAATTTTAGAGTAAATATCGCACGGTAAAATTTATCTGGCTAGCTGGATGCGTTTTGAGTAATAGCATCAATACGAACACAAACCTACAGGTAGTGAACGGATGTGGTTCAATATTCGACAACTCTTTTAGTAAAACTGTGTGTTCGAAATTTCGAACGTTTGTGAAATATTGTATCGGATGGACACAACTTCCCTTTGACGGATTTTGTCTAAAAATTACACTAAAATTTTAGATGTATTCTTTGGACCACGTACTAACTTTCATTTGTCTGTCTCGTTCCGTCCTTTTTGGCTTATTCAAGCAGATAGAAGGAATTCCAAAAATACTTCGTACAGAGGGAGGCTTTAAACTTGGGGTTTCATCAAAATGTGGATGTCTAGTTTTTGGCGTTTACAATACAGGGTGTTCATTAATTATTGTCGGGGTTTCCGTACCTCATAACTTTCGAATAAAAAATATTACGCAAAAACCGATTACGTATTCGTAAATTACAACTCAAAGAATTTTATTAATGATATTAAAAAGATTAATGAATTTGCACATGGCTGCCCTTCGTGGCTCGTAACACGTCGAGACGAAATTCGATTTCCCTCCAAGGCATTTGTAGGCATTCAGATGAAGGCGGTTATGGAGAACGTTCCATATCGTCGTATGCGGCATATGTAACTGCACAGCTGCTTGTCTCGTTGATTTTCGTGGACTGCGAGTAAACGTTTCTTGGATGCGATCAACATTTTCCTGCGAAGTGCTCGGTCTTCCCGCTCCCTTTCGGTGTAGAACACTACCAGTTTCCTGAAATTGTGTTAACCAGCGTCTGATAGAATTATCCGAAGGAGGATCTTTCTTGTACGTGGTCCTGAAGCGACGTTGAGTAGTTACGACTGATTTAGTTTCGAAAAACCACAATACGCACATTGCTTTTTCTTGCACGGTCGCCATTTTTATTTATGACGTCATAATTACCCAGACTGCAAATGCGCTAAGATCGCATTGTTGCCACGTAAAATTCTTTGAGTTGTAATGTACGAATACGTAATCGGTTTTTGCGTAATATTTTTTATTCGAAAGTTTTGAGGTACGGAAACCCCGGCAATAATTAATGAACACCCTGTATTTTATCCTAGATAATTTTCTTGCAAACGAAACATACTTTTAACTACTTACGAAGATTCGAGTAGCTCAGCGAAAGGTATATTCACCAATGCGCTCTCTCCAAGAGCATGGAATTAAATACTCTGGTTTTCTGAAATTCTTCACCCGATTTCGGTAACTAAGATAAAATGATACGTATTCTACCGATTTTATCTGTATTGGTTAGTAAAAAGTCCCAAAACGCAAAAGAATTTCATCAATTCTGTAAACATTTTGGAATATAATTATCAACATTCAATGAACTAAAGGGGACGGTGGACACTATATAGCTTTTTGCTTAATTATTGACTTGGAGTTCTAAAATTTCTGCACATATTGTTACAAACATGGAAAGTCGCTTCCCAGCAATGCAAGTCTTATGGTTGGGAAGAGAGTTTTACAAGGTTAAGCATGGAGTGACCTCAGCGACTGTTATGGTACCCCTGACCTTGGCGACAAATAGATGATTCCTGAAAATGCAACCCTTTTCTCGATATTTCTACTAGGAAAGGGAATACACGAGAAAACACCATGTGACGTAACGGCCTGTCGGAGAGAATATTTAAGGACGGCGACTAGATCAGAGGAGTGTGTTGTTCGACTAGGATCGCCTTGGAGCGCGAACGTCAATGGAGTTCTATCCGCTGTTAGAGCTAGTAAGCTGTTAGACGCCGAGCGGTAGGAGTGTTGATCCATTGGGAACGACTTTAGAGTCTCTTCCGCAGTGCGAGCTAATCAGCTGGTGAGCTGAGCGCTATTGAAAGTGTAGTTATTGTCGTTATTAGTTATTTGCTGACTGTTTGTGTTGTTAGATAACGAAGTGCTGAACTGTTATTACCTGCGAATTGTTGTCTGTTTACTTGGTAATTTGTGCAAGAACTATTGTTTCCTGTATCTGTGCTACGTGTTTTCCTGCATATTTGTAAATAAACCTTCATTCTCCATTATCCTGCGTGTTGTATTGTTTACACCATACACCACAGACTTTTTGCAACAATATAATCTATATAGTAATGTTTATTTTAAAAAAATCTAACTCAACTTTTAAAAACGTTCCAATTTTTACTTTTCACTTCATTTTACATTATTATTACTCGTAAGATCATTTCCAACACAACGGGGTATTATTTCGCTATTTCATTGAATAGTTTATTTGTAGGAAATGTTTTTGTTCACTTAATTTTCATCACAATTTTTCAAAATAAACTGACTTGTAACTATCTATATGAAGTCGAAACATACAATTTACACAAGTATTTATTTTAGTATCTATCGGGATACAGTACTAGAAATTTTTATAAGATTTACTAAAAAATTAAGACTCGTGGAGACACGTAAATCTGAAAAAATAGTTTTGAGGAAAAGACGCTTTAAATATGTGTACATTCGATTCTTGCTTTCTCTTGCTTCCTATTAAACTACGGATATATTCATACTATGTTATTCCTTTTAATTGACGCGTTAGAATTTTCAGGCACGTGTGTTTTCTAAATTAATATAAATAACTATTTATTCTGAACAGAAAAAGTTGCCTGTCCCAAGTCTCTATGGTCATGATTTAGACGTTCTTCTCTTGTAATTTTTATACTGTCACCGTATGCATACAATTCTTTAAAAGTTGGCATGCTGGAATCCCATCCTGCAACATCTCGTGTATCGCATACAACAGTTTAGTGGTGTCTTCTCCATAAAATTGTGCGGTTTAAGCTTCCGTGGCATTTGATATGGAGAAATCGGCACTGTGTTCTCCAAGATCCCTTTTTGCAGTAGTGCATTCAGCACAATACTTCGAAAGTATCTCCTAACCAATGACGAGACCAGTCAAAATATCGACAACAATACAAATTCCATATAGTAACATATGCCAATGCTTCTGCCATGTGCTATCGTACGAGACTGTGATATCAATATCATTTTTATCAGATGGTGATGCTAAATCATTATACTTTTAGCGACGGTTTTTCAAGACGCTCGTAGAATGTCATCTTTGTAAATGAGCTTCTCCTTCTACAATTTATATAAATATTTTCAATTTTTTTTTTTACATTGCATGAATGCCAATAGCCATGAAAAAACTTGCAATGCTGCGTGGACTTTCTCAATTTTCAAAAAAGCTTCAAGCTTTTTATTTGTGTCGAAGCATTTGTCCGCATTATCACGAAGGCTGGAAAATATAGAATTAAATATTTTATCACACTTTTTGCATTTTAGTTTTATTTTTGATGAAAAGCCATAAGTAAGATTAGATGTAGTATCCAAAGAACACGTATTGTATTCATTACATTTTGTATTGGACAGAAGGGAAGACCACATACTGTAGCACACAAAGTTTAAAGGATTATTACCTACCAGGGTTTTGCAGGGAAAAAATAACTTCAAGGGATGATACCAGGAAGAAGTCGGTTCTCACATATGATGATAGCGAAAATAAACATGACATTTCGTAAAATACACGAGGTAAAGAGTATCAACAAACAGCAGTTAACAGTTACAGTTAAAATCGGCGAAAACTAAAACATAAAAATATTAATTATAAAATAAAATGTAAAACAAATCGTGTTTCTTGTTTGTTGAAATGTTTGTTTACATTTTCGGGTCACCTTAATTTATTTAAATTCTTATAACTTTTTAATAAATTAATTTATACACATGCGGTTTTGTGCATATGGTTCAGTAAAGTATGCAACATCTTAATGTTACAAAAATATTCTATTCTTTGGACAATTTTTGCCAATTTCAAGGTCCGCCGTCTCCTTAAAAAGCTCGTTCATTTTATTCAATTTCACAACAGGCCATTTTTAACTTAAAAAGCTTAATGCCGAATATAACCAGGTATACTTAATTCACATCCGAAAGTTACTTTGAGCACAAATAAAAAGAATTTTCATAGTTTAAAATTCCATCTTCAATATAAAATGCCTAAAAGCTTCATCCTGACAACAACAACCGGAGAACAAAGTACTTTTTGTGGTCCATGGCCCCCGAGGTCTAATCCCCGGTATGACAAGTTGAAGACTTGACGATTTGTGCTGCTGGATTTTGGTGGTTCGAGTCTCTATGTGGAGGCAAGGGAAGGGGTGGGACTTCACTGGCTGACTGTCTTTCTGGATGGTGGTGGTGAGGGGGAGGTGTACCTCAAACTCTTCTTCAGCGACATCTGCTGGTCTGGAACATCTAGTGGCTTATAGGAAGAACACGGCATGGCGTTATGAACAGTACAGGGTGAAGTGGTATGCTTACAAGAACTGCCCTTGGATTTAGAGTAATGTGATTATAGAAAAGCTATTAAAAAGAAACAGGACAGTAAAGATGATGTTGCCTGGACATCATTTTTAAAATAGGATAAAGATAAATCACAAAAGAATTTTTCGGGGTCTTTTGCTTTTAAAATTGGGGATGTATTTATCAATTTGCTGGATGGCTTCATTATCTATATTTTCTATATTATTGTAAAAATTGACTGAGATTTTTTAATGAAATCTTTTTAAGTGGGGAGTTAAATGGCTTTTCTGATGTTTTCATTGCGCATGTACCATCCACCTGTCTAAATTTGCCTAATAATGTTATTTTCTAACACTTCTAGTTTATTGATATTTGATTTTGCCCGGCTCCCCAAATGGGGCATCCGTATGTTATGATTGTTCTTAGATGAGAATTTTGTATTTTCTCTTCATATCGGAGTCTCTAGCAATTAGTGGGTAGTTTTCTGGTGACATTTCTGCAAAATAGTAGTGAATGTATTATTTATAATTTACAGCGGTATTTTCTATGTTAACATAACATATCAATTTAAATTTATTTTAACTGATTAAGGAATTATAACTTATTATTTTAACAAGTTTTTTGACAGTAATCGCCAAAGATATCTTGTAAGATTATTTTTATTCTCAAGTCTAAGCAAGACTGCATAAATTTCTAATGATTAGTGCATATTGTGTTGGCAGTGTTATTTCATATGATGAGCAATTTAAAAGTGTACGAGAATGGCACGGATAAAACGGAAGTTCGTTATTTTATTTACAAAAACGAAATATTTTTTTTTAATTCTACAAATTTCTCACTAATTTAAATCGCATTTTATATAAGTTTAGAAAATCGTATTAAACCTACCTGTTTTCATATCGAGGAATCCTGGATAATGCCCCATGACTTCGAAGATAAAAAATAAAACTTTTATATAACAACATGGCACCGACCTTGGATTTCCGTTCGAAGAAAAAACGAGAATTAAAATGAATAGTTTCATGGGCACCTGAGGGCGCTGCGATCGTTTGTCAAATTACAAAGTGAAACTTCTGTATCCCTTTACATACCGAAGTGTGGAGTATATGAAGATTCTGTGGCGCACCGCACTACGCCATCTTACTCTGATATATATTAGCCAATATCCGCCTCCGGACATTGGGAATTCCCTTTGTCTAGTGGTTAGGATTTTCGGCTCGTAATCCAAAGGTCCTCAGTTCTATCCCGCCGCCAAAGTGGTGACTCGCGGACAAAGAAGACGCAACAACAACTTTCAGTCCTACTATTAGATGGCAGCACCAAATATCAGGTCAATTCCATCTTCTGCTACATTCACCAGATGGCAGCACGACAACTCCTACAGCAACGCAGCTCTCCCAATTCAAAGCCTTTGACACATTTCACAGCACGAAGTCTATAACCATTTCATAGCACCAAGTCTGCACGTGCCTGCGCACCACCAATCTGGGCAGCAATCTGCGCATATGCACGCAGCGCATCGCTTCCTTGATATTCAGATAATATCAAACAAGCTGGGGGTTGCTCCTGTGGCGCACCGTGCTACGCCATCTTACTCTTATGTATATTAGCCAATATCCGCCTCCGGACATTGGGAATTCCTTTTGTCTAGTGGTTAGGATTTTCGGCTCGTAATCCAAAGGTCCTCAGTTCTATCCCGCCGCCAAAATTCAACAAGACCCGTAACGAAGACCAGAAATTTCAGGATGTGTGCGCGTCTTCAGAGACTTTTGATGAGTACTAGCGCAAACATGCGCTTCGATTCAGACTGAGTGCTTTAAAAGGTATGAAATTTAGGACATTGAAAATATTGACATTTATCTACGAAGTGTTTGACTTTTGGCTACGAGAGCCGAATGATTTAGTGAAAAAGTAGAAATTAGTGATGGAATGAGATGTTTGCAGGTGTGTGGAAAAGGAATTTCATAGGAATGAGTACAGTCTAGCCAATTATGGTGAGGGTGGCTTCAGTGGGAGGCACCATTTGGTAATGGAGTACGGGTAGAGATGCTCGCCGTTGTTTTAAATGAACTTACAATTATCAATGCTGACCAGCTGTGTTTGAAGAGTTTTAGTGACAAATTTAATGCTCCTACCCGTCTGAGGATGGCAGAGCCATCAGCAAAAAGCCACGAAAGAACCTTATCATTTTGTGGAAAAACTGAATTAAAAATGTATAGTATAGGACTAAGTGAGTTTCTTTGTGGCGTTCCTGCTTAGATGTTCCCGACGGCGAGGAGGATGTTGGTTTATTTGAACTTATAAATTTTCTATTGCTTATGAATATATGAAAAATTTTGATTAGATTCTCTGAAAATTTATAATTGAACAGCTTGACTAGAAGTCCATGATACCACATGCTATCCTTTCTGACATGTAGGAACACACCACCTGTATAGTGTTTGCCATGACTCCATCGACTATTGTGTTGGTAACTCTCCAAGAGTTTCTGTGCTTTTCTCCAAATTCAAATTATTCGTTTAGGATGATATTGTTACTATTACAGCGGTCATGAAGTTTTTCTTTGATTTTGCCAACATTGATCAGAAGGCTGATGGGTCTGTAATATCCCGGGAGTTTATGGTTTTGGAAACTTGAGCACCTGTGCTAGTTTCCGTGAGTTAGGAAGAGGTATAGTAAAAGGCATCCGTTAAAAATTTTGGTAAAATGAGTTACTGCGTTGAGTTTGAGCATTCACAAAACGTTTTTGGAAACATCATCGGGCCAGGGGCTTATCTTGGATTTATCTTCTCGATTAGGCTGATTATTTCTTGTAACGAGATGAGGCTCGGGGTGATGCTAGAGCTAAAGCTGCCATCACACGGAGAGCTATCTTGAGCGTGAGCACAATGCCACTCAGGAAAACGAACGTGACCGGTCAGACAAGACGACGGAAATCTTGAGCTGCATTCAACCGGCTTGAAAATGCTCACGATGCTGACGAAAAATCGCCAGCAGCGGAAATTCAAACCAATCGGGTGTGACTTTGACGGTGACGTAGTTCGTCTCCCCGATACCTAAATACTGTCTGACCGGTTGTCTCAATGCGGCACGTGCTACAAACTTTTCTGCTGAGTGGCATTGTGCTCACGCTCAAGATAGCTCTCCGTGTGATGGCAGCTTTAAGGTTATTGAAGTATCTGTTTAGGGTTCGTTTGAATTCGCTGATTTGTAAGTTGCAGAATGATTCTGGGTTTTCTTGAAAAGATCTTTCTAAGATGAAGCTAGAAAAAATTAGGATTTCTTACGACAACCTATAAATATTTAAAACCTATAAAAACATAGAAACAATGTATTTTATAAAGATCTTCATTTTAACTCAGGATATCACTTGATTTGATGTTTTATTGCAAAATACTCCACTGGAACAATTATTCTTTAAGATGCTGAATATTATAGCATACAATGAAAACAATATTTTAATTTCTACTTTTACTAACGTTATACAGTATTATTTTTTTTCATGTGTATACCATAATGAAAATCAAGCATTTGATTTTCAATATCTCAAAAATATTATAAATATTAAAGGCATCTCGCCTTACACTTAAACTTACTTAACTTAAGTAACTTAAAAAATTAAACATTTTAAAATTGTTAAGGAAAAAGGAACAACTTTTCGATACCAAAATGAAACCTTCTTATAAAAGTGAAGTTATTTTTGTCGTCAACGGATAGAAGCATAATCATACTGTGCAATACAATGAAACAATATCGTAATATCTACGTTTATCGACGTTATTCAGTATAATTTAGAAAAACGTGCATATGATTATCGTTACGAATCTTGTACTGGATTTCAATACTGCAAAAATAATATAAATCTTAAAGGTGTATCGCAATACATTGAAAGAGTAATAAAAATTTAAACTTTCTCACAAAATTATTCCATTAGACAATTTTTTCCCATGCAGCACATAATATCATACAATATCTTATAATTTGAAGAAATAATATTATACAATATTTTTCCAAATACTGAAACAGTGTAAAACGTAAGAATTTAATTATATCATATAATATTTTAATCATAATATTACTCAATGTTATATAATTGTTATATATATATGCATGTGATTTACTGTTGCAATGGAATTCGATGCCCCCATACGGGCAAACCAAAAAAAA
>BGPR01019221.1:0-29641 GCA_013235015.1 Araneus ventricosus
TATCAACAGACTTTGCTGCAAGTTGTTAGGTGGTATACGTCACAAAATGGCTTGTATTAGTTGATACATTCAGTAGAACCAGGGTTCATACTGTATATATGATAGTAAAATTCAGGAGTTTCTAAGGATTTTCAGGAGTACAGTACAGAATATTCAGGAAATACCGTGAAAAAAAATCAATTATAGGGGAATAGGGGGTAGTGTGAACAATTTTTATAAAAATTGGCAAAAAAGTATACTAAATATCAATTCTCCCATCTGTCCCGATTGCGATGACTCGGGACATGCGCAGTACTCTTCGGGACTAAGTAAGGTCAGAAGTAAGAATTCCGGATTCCAGCGACTTTCTATCAATAAGGAAAAACAGAAAAGGCATATTTTTATGTTTTAACATAATTTTATCTTTTGCTCTCCGATTGTAATTTTTCAGGAGACAAAAAGAAATTCCAGGATAAAAAACACAGTTTTCAGGGCCCTTAGAAGAAAAAAGCAAAATTCAGGAGTTTTTCAGGAATTTCAAGAGGAGTACGAACCCTGTAGAACATTAACAAAGTGGTGTCACGTTGGGTCTTATTATCGAAAAATAAAGTTTTCAATATTTTATGAAATCATAAAAATCAGATACAATACAGAGCGTGTTTCTTCTGGAGTTGAAATTCATGACTTGTCCCATCGCATGGAAATGCATTCCCCAATTATGTTTCCCAGACAATACGAATAAAAGCGGAAAGAAAGAACGCAAAAACCAAAGAAGAAAAATAAATCTCGTGTGTAACATGTTTCAAAAATCCTTTTCCATTTCTGAAATTCCTCTTCTAACGTCCGCATCGAAAAATCATCCATGATTGAAAAAAATATCTACCAACTGCCCAAATTATTATAAAGAATACATATCTCTATCGAAAACAATATAAAGCCTTGATAAAAAAGAAGGAACATAGTACTAAAATTCCAAGAAAGCAGCAAATCTTGCATTTGAAATCATATATATCTAACTTGTCAAATTCCAAGCCATCTACACTGAAACATTTTACATATGTGCCAACAAAAAGAAATTGGTCCTTCTTTCCCAATTTTCTAGAGAATTTTTCATTTCACTTGAGTTTTGATTTATATCGTAATAGCTCTTGTCACATAAACGCTACTCAAGAGACCCGTCATTTATTTTTTAGGGAAACGATAAGAAATGACTCAAAGAATATAGAAATGACTCTAAGAATACATATTGTTTCCCGCGGAATGTGAAAGAACTAGGCACTGTAATCGATTGCTTGACGATTTCTGTTGCGGAATTCCTTCTCTAACTCGATGAGGTATAGCTGTTTACTTTTAAGATTTTAAAATGTCCGTGGATGGTCTTATCGTAAATCGAAAGTATTTTTACGTTGTTAACATTAAAGTAAATGCATTGACAAGAAAGAACATTTCTCTTCTTTGTACATTGCGTCATTTCAGGGGGAAATGAATTATAGAAACAATGAATTATAGTTTCGGATAATCTTAATGGATGCTAAATGTTTAATGAATTTCAGAGCCTAAATTTGAAAGAAAAAGTTCTGAATGTATGTTCATATCAGAGTTTATTTTTATATGATTTCTCTATTCCACGAAGAAAATTGTTCAGTTTTTTCCATGAAATAGAATCAATGTCAATATCAAAAACAATTTCAGGAAAATAAATATATATATTAAACAATATTACAGGTTTCCAATATTTTCAGTACAATTTAATTAAAGAACACACATAATTTATTCATTTCTTACTTTTGTATTCCATCTAGTAAGTAATTCTTGGTCATCAAATTTCTAATAATTTATCAATTTAAAAAATAAATTAATTGGTAATAAAAGAAAACATCATTAATACCTTTTATACAGGAACAGTTTTCAACGAAATATGCCAATTTCTTTCTTCGTGATTCATTTATTGTAAAAAATAACTTTCAATCAACTATAAATTAAATTATAGAGAAACTTCAAATACTAATTCCATCGATATTGAGATGCAAATCATCAGAGTGGGTGAGCTAGTGACATATTTGCCAGAATGATAAGATAGTTTCGTAGAAATGCTTGATGGATGATAAATTTTTAATGAATTTCAGGGCCTAAATTTAATATAAAAAGTTTGAAATTTAAGTTTATATCATGGTTTATTTTTATATGATTTCTCTATTCCGCGAAGAAAATTGATAAGTTTTTCATGAAATAAGATCAATTTCAAAATCAAAAATGATTTTAGAACACTAAATGAATATATTACGCAATATTACAGGATTTCTAATATTTTCAGTACAATTTAATTAAAGAACACACATAATTTCTTCATTTCTTACTCTTGTATTCCATCTCGTAAGTAGTTCTTGATTATCAAATTTCTAATAATTCATCAATTTAAAAAATAAATTACTTGGTATGAAAAGAAGACGTCATTAGTACTCTTTTATAAGCGAAATGTACTAATTTCTTCCTTCTTGAATCATCTATTGTAAAAAATAACTTTCAATCAACTATAAAATAAATTTTAGAGAAACTTGAAATACTAATTCCAGGGTTGTTGAGATGCAAATCATCAGGGTGGGTGAGCTAGTGATATATTGCCAGAATGATTTAATTTAACTGCTTTCAAAACAACCAAAATTCTACATAGTACATATCGTTTAGAAATTCTGCATTACAAGCTTTGTAAGATTCTTTTGTTTTGAAAAAGAAGTTCGGTTCCTATGCGAATTATAAATCAGAACCAGGGATGTAGGGCGATCATTTAATTAGATTATATTAAAGAAAATCATTAATTTTTGACTAAATCTTTTGTAGCTGAATAAAGCATTTCTGAAATAATAAGAAATGTCAACTGATATTTTTACGTGAAAATTTTATTACTAATTCCAGCTTAATTGCTAATTTAGTACCCCCTATATTAACCAATTGATGATGGCAGATTTTTAACTTAGAGATCTTAGGAACGACACCAAAGCTTATCCGATGTCATGTATATTGACTACCAATGTGTATGGGCTTCTGGAGTTGATGTGGCGTGGAAGTTATGATAGTAAGACGCCAGTTCGAAAAGCAAACTTTTGAAGTTTTCATATCAGTACCAAAATCCCTTTATTAACATTAAAATGGAACTTTAACAACTCAAAATAATAATCACAAAGAAGGTGAAAATTTCGGTAGAACTTTTCTAATTAAATGTAACCATTTCCTATTAGGGTCCATTTTTACAATATAAATTGCCTTTTGAATTGAAAAGCCCTCCTTTCCCGTTTGGATGCATATGCCTTTTAATTACTTTCTGTTTATAGTGACGAATTAAATAAAAAGATAAAGAGGTTGCTTTAGAAACAAAAGCAGTTTTCATTTTCCGTACTCTATATTATAATCTTAATCTTTCAAGCTTCATTTTAGAGTTCAGTATCGAAATATCTACAACTGCAGAGAGATCTAAACTAAATTAGTTCAGAATTTATTCAATCTGCTAGCGATGAAGATTGATTGATTTTATAGTCGATTTCATCTTTTCTGTCGAAACTTATACTGTTGTGAACTGTCATTAAGCAATGAATTTAATTTTAAATTTGTTTCGAGATGATAACGGATAAAAACCCAAAGTAAAAAAGACTTCAACATCAATACCATTTGAAAGTCAGAAATTCAAATCACAAATAAAGATGATAAAATAAACTTAGAATGCTTTAAAATAAAATAGTCAATAAATGTATTTCTTGTTAAATACATCCCCCTTCTAAAGTTAAAAAAATGTAATTTAGTTGCTGCAAATGAATATATATGTTTTCTTAATTTTTTTTGTCAAAAGGATTTCTAGTTTTATTTTTCAAAATTTCATGAATTATATAAAATTGCTTCTCAATTTTAAAAACAACGTTATTTCGTCACATTTGGGGTTTTTCTTTATTTAGGATTTTAAAAATATTTATTCATAAATTGCTTTCAAAATCAGTTATTTGCCATTCAAACATTTTTTTTAAAAATTCTGCCCAATAGCGCGAAAGAAATGGTAATATATCTGGGCAAATCTGAATTAAATTTTTTCTTTTAATATCAGACGAAAAAGAAAACCTATAACTTTTTTAAAATCAATTAAGCATTCAATAGAAATATTTTTAAAATTAACAAGATATTCACATTTTTTGCATTTATTTGTCATATTATTAATAACTTATACGGCCAAAAATATTTGTCTACATTTTTATGACTTAGTGAAATATTTTCTCAGCTCAATATTCTTTTTCACAGTTAAATATTTTTTTCATATTTACATAAATAGGATTTTAGACTTCAAAAGAAGTAAGGTATAGAATTTAAAAATTAATAATGTCAATATTACTGGTATAAAATTATAAATTTTGTGGTGTTTCGAATTCGACAAATTGCTATTTGTATGCTTCTTGTAATGTTCTTAATAAATTAATTTGTATTTAATTATCAATCCATTCTTTTCATATTTAATGCTCAAGCGTAAAGTTGCTTAAGGTTAGAATGATTTTCAATTTGGACAGGAAAAGGTTTCTCGAAGATAATTTCTGTTGATCTTTCTATTTTAAAAAGAAATTCGAAAGGTATGCAAACAATTGGAAGAAAACCAGACGCATGTTCCAGCTTATGACAGAGAGTATCGTATATCGTTAATTTTATTACTATTAATATTTTAATATTGTTAAAAATTATGTTTTCAAAATTATGTATATTATTATTTTAATATTGTAAAAAAAATTGAGTGAAATAATCGTAAAATATAATTATTGGGCAGGAAAAGCTTGAAGAAATCATTACTTATCGTTAGTTTATTTGGATAGAATAATCATAAATATAGTTAAATAAACTTTGATGAGCGTTTAAATAAACATTTATAATCGTTCGTAAATTATTACAGTTCCTTTTAGGTTATTGCTAGTTTGCATGAATCAGTTTTGCAATACAAATGATTTTGAAATACTTCATAGATATATAGTTTGTTTTCTTGTAAATACACGTTATCTGCATGCTTTTACAAACAAAGCTGATTTTAGAAAATATTGTGTATTTATAGAATTTGTGTATTTACTCATAATATCACTATATTTTCAAAATTGAACAGATTTTAGAAAATTGCATTTCAAAGAATTCTGCAAACTTGCTATAACTTATCTCGCAAATAGTATTTTCAACACTAGTCTAAAATTCTTTCCACTGCCACTTTTTTGCATAAAGAGTTTATATAAAGAGTTTATATATATGCTTAATAGACTTTGTAGAAAAAATAATGATAGATGAATTTGTTTAGCCAAAACTGTAAAATGCATAAAAAATCAATGTAAAATTCCTATATGGACGAACAAAACGAATCCTAAATGGAAAATAAATAAAGCTGAGCAAGAATTTTATCTAATTGTTTTTATCTTTTTCTAAGAAATAATCCAATAAACTGTTATAAATTTCTCTGTAACTCATATTATTGTCTTGAAGCATATGTTCAAATTTTGTCCAATTAAGTGAGCACTCAAAATATAAGAAAAGCAATGATTTGGAAAAAGTTTTCAACCTGAATTAATAAAGTTCCAAAGAGATAAAAAAAATTTATTCCATGCGTTATATTTTTTTCGTTTGATAATTTTATTTGAATTGCAAGTCAGTCGTAGCAAACTTTAACGTATTTTTTAAATAATATTTAAAAAATATTTTATTTATAAGTCCGGTTTAATTCGTATTGATTCAAAATTTGAAAATATCTCCATGTATTATGTTTACAGCTCCATAATGAGCGTAAATCAATTCAGGTATTGTACAGTCACTGTATATGTTATGGTCAGTGTGATTAATCGGTTATTATTAACACTAATCGCGGTAATTATTAATAACTGTATATAAATCCCGGTTATTTTTAATAATAACCGATTTATCACACTGACCTTAACATATGTATTTCGGTGTATATCAGTATACCTTCACGATGAGCTTAATTCAGTTTCACGGGCGCAGAATAAGTATACACAGATTTCTATTAATTTTGTATATTTTTATACTAGTATATTATATAACTGTCTACTTGCATGAGAGTTTGATAAAATTAATAATAATCATTTAGATTTAATAATATAATCCGTGTCATCAATTAAAGAAACTAATGCTTATAGAAAAAGAAATCAGACGTTGGGTAGACCAGGTTAAACAAATAAATAATGTAATATTTTGATAAACTGTACCAAGTACTTGTTTGGAATCACTTATTTTCTGAATGAAAAGCGTGTTTGTGAATTGATGAAACTTGTTTTTTTTAACGTTAGTATAGTAAACACTTGTTAGAAAAGTAGACTGCCTTTTCCGTAGTCGTTAGAACATATAATATTCTACGTTTCATGAATAAAGTGATCTTCCAAACAGTATATGAGTATGTCTTTCCGAGAATTTGGAATAGAGCCAAAACTACGCTTAAGAAAAAGGGGGGGGGGGAATGAAGTAAATAGATTTCGTTACTTCTTGAAAATGCTATAATCAGTGACCAATTTGTTATATTTTCTGCTTGAAGGAATATAAGAGGAGGAAAATATATATCAAATTACGTTGTACACAGGTTTTCTTAGATATATGAAATATAGCATTCGAATAATCGCAACATTTCGCAATTTTGTGTGGAGTTCGTTGCCCATTATTTTGTTTCGAATCTGTGAAGTGAAAAGAAAGATGATCCAAGTATGGAATTAATCCAAGTCCCTTATTGTGAAAGATGTTGTTATAATTACAGTTCGCCTTTTCAGAAGGTTCTAGAGTCGGTCTATGGATCCAAACATAAACAAAATTTCACTAGGAATATGTATATGTGTGTTGCGTTTCATTTTTGGATTAGATTTTGTGCAAAAAGTATGAATTCTTAAAAATACTACTTTGGAACCTTAATGGAATGCGGTAACAGAAGATCAAGCTTTGAAGTCAATTTTAAAAGAAATGACGTTCGGCGTTTCGACGTTTTGAAAAAAGTCAGATTTCATTTGTTTGCACAATCAAAACAAAATATATACATCTCCTTGGAGTTTACTAATTTTTAAGAAGTGCACTCGTTCAAGATTAAACTTTAAAAACACCTGCTTCTGGCAGTATTGCAGAAACATATAGGTTCGATAAACAGATAAAGCAGTAAAGCATATAACCAGAAACAACAATATTCACGATAATATTTAAAAAAAATAAAGAAAATAAAAGGTAGACAATACAAACATGAAATAACACAATAATATGAAAAAATATGGGATAGCAATAGAATGCCGAACAGTATATCATAATTAACTGACTTAGCCTGAAAATATATTTCTTGTTGTAGCTGAGTGTTTTCCTTTTTCAATTCGTTAGCTGTTAAGTGGACAAATAAAATATCAATATTATTCAAATAATTTTCCAGCTATGTAGCTACAACCTACAAAATCCCGGCGTATAAGGGACTGGGACACGTTAACTCTTTTATCCCGAGACGACTTTTTTCTTCTTGCTCTTTTAAGACTAGGAGTTTTGGGGAGGAAGCGACGTGAATTGGACTCTCCCAACCTGGGTGGTCATTTTCCCCATCACCTTCCCTTAAGGCGCACGGAAATGGGTTGTGGTTGGCATGGATAATTGGATCCCCCCCCCCCCCTGCGGCACTTATCTTCCAAACGATCTCAGAACCTCACCTACACTCAAAAGAAGGCAACCGCCTCAGACCTGCCTTCGCCGCTGTTAAGAGGAAACTTTCAGACCGCCCGGAACCGCCTGGCTCGGTATGAGCGGGTTAAATCCTATCGTGGGTAAATTGTCCTTCCGCTGGTGTCGGAAAGAAGTTTGGAAAAGGGACTGGCGGCGCAGTTGTCACAGTTTAAAATTACGAGGTCAGTTTTCATCTAGCTTTATAGTTTAAAAATGGGAAGTTATTCTGATGTAATTAAGTAAACTCAATTAAAATTGTGCAGATACAGTATACTCTCTCTATTATCCGTGCGCGGATTATCTGGTTTGCGGATTATCCGTGCTCATTCCGGATTCACAAAAAAAAATTAAGAGAAACATTTTCACGCTTGTCATGCATGTAAAATCGATGTTGATGTTCGATCGAGAGATTCATTCCATGAAACTAGTGAGCCGTGACGGCGGAGGCAAAAGAATATATATATTTTTACTTCTTCCACGTGCAATCTCTACCGGTTCGACCCCTAATTTTCCAAGAAATGAATCATCCACTTCCTGCTAGCTCATTCTCGTACTTATACGCTTCTGGACGCCATTCTTTAACTTATTCGCCTTCTTTCACTTTCGAACGTGTTCCTTTAGTTTTCGCGTCTTGTCTATCGTCAGTTAGTAGCGTGAAATTTTTTACTGGTAAAAATGAGTGGTGTGAAACGAAAACGAAACGTTTTAAATGTTAAACAAAAAGCAGAAATCCTTCAAAAACTTAGAAATGGAGAATCAGCTGGTACTGATGCAGAAGATGTACTAAATGAGGGAAATACAATTTCTCGTTCTGCTGCTCTACAATCTGTGGAAACTTTGTTAGATTATATGGGACAAAGAGGATTTGATTACGGTGACATTACTGCGGTTCGTAAAATATGTGTCGATATACGACAAGAGATGAACGAACAGCAGAAGCAAACACGCATTACATATTTTTGTAAGCAGTAAATGGTAGAAGGAAAATTCCTAGTTTGATGTTGAACAGCATGCAAATGTAAGTAATTTTTATATTTTTGTACTGTGTTGATTTTTTCTTTAATTTAAAGGAGTTTTCGGAATATCTGTGTTTTTCTGTTGTCCGTGCGATCCCTCCCGGTAATTAACCCGGATAATCGGGAGTGCACTATATTTGGGATACAAATTTTAGCGTTCTATTTTATTTTTCTTCCATGGATAAATGTAAATATCAAATAAGAAATTTCATGTGTGTCGCATTAAGAAATCATATACCCAACAAGCAAGATAAAAGAGATAAAGCATATTCATAAGATCGTTGTACGAAGTAAAAGTTTTGTATTAGAAATAACTGATGCTCGAGATTTTGATAAATATTTACGTTTTAGTACCCGAGTCAGAATTTGGAATTTTGCCCTTCTGTCTGTGAGGTTTTAATATCATAATTGTGGATCTTTATTCATTTGCAATATGAATCCACCAAAGGGAAGCCTATCTGTATGACATCCCAACAGGGTGGATGTCAACACGATAACTTAAAAACGTAACGGTCTGGCTGAATGAAATTGTCCACATGATTGTCTATGATAGCAGTCAAAGGGAAGAGGTCGAAAATGCTAAGATGATTCTGTTGATTATAATATGAAGCTAAACACAAAACACTCCATATGCTGGAAATATGCGTGAAAGTCGAGGGGAGAACACACCTTCTAGTTAATGAAATTAACAAAACCCGACAAATCATGCAGTTCGTTTCAAAAACCCGCGATTATCACTTTTGGACGATTTTACTCCGCAGAGGGGTGATATGTCGTGTTGAGAGAAACACGTTCCTTCTCTTCGCCATTTTCTTTTCTCCTGAGAAAGGGTAAAGAAAGTGTGGTCCCTTTTCCTCTCTGGGTTTTTCTCCGCGGTGGTGATTGACCCTCTTGGCTTTATCCGTTTTAAAAACTTCGAGAACTTTCTCGGAGGGTGAAATCCCGGCTGTTGTTTTGACCAATGGCATGAGTTGGGGATCTTTGTGAAGGGGTTCTTGGCGTTGCTAGGGGACAAGGCTGTGAACTGAGAAGTATGTGTCCAGTTAACGAGGGTGAAAAAATGTAAAAAGAGATGATGTAGAAAAAAAAAGTTGAGATCGTCCGTGGAGCCTTCGGGCTTTCCACAGACAGCACAGTGAGGATGTTGAATCGGTTGTTTAAATCACCTGGACTTGTGCGGAAAGTGTGAGATTAATTAGCGCACGGATGAATCCTAGTGTAGTCCGGGTTGACATTCTGAAAGGGAGTTCCAGATGTAATATAAGGTGGAACGTAATTTCGACCGGGGGCCTTCGAGTTTCCCATGGCTGGTGTGGAGTGAAGAGACGCCGTAAGTTTAGCCTGGATGTACACCGGGTTATTGCAAAACACCCCTAATAACACAAGACGCTGTACAATATTGTTACGATATCTTCACGATATTGTCCGGTATTCAGAATACCGGACAACATCGTAGAGATATCGTGCAATATCTTGTGCTAATAGGGACAACCCGCAAAATTAATATTATTATTATTATTATTATTTGACTTCAGAAGTCTGGCATTCTTCATGTAAGAAAAAATTAAGATAAATAAATATCAAATTTCAATATGACAGATACGCAGTGAGTAAGAAAAATGACTTTCTAGAGTTCTTTGTTAGGCACGTTTTTTCTTTTCGCTATTTTTTCCTATGTTCATATTCTTTTTCTTTCTGAATCGTAATATTTTGTTTTAAAACAAACTTGTGTAATGTTTCTATGCATTACTTAATAAAAAATGAACTCCTCTGAAAAATAAATCTCCTCCTCCTTCTGTCATCTCACCCCTATTTTTTAAATAAATGCTTTCTAGCGCATGCGCAGAAGAGTGGAGTGTTTCTGTATCTTAAAACAGATATTATTTGACGTCATTAAGTCGAAATATTTACTTATTCTTTATTTTGAGGCTACACAATAGGAATTAATGAGAAACCTAAGCATTAAATTCAGTTGATGCAAATTAAAATTAATCCCCAAGATTTGTTTTAAACAGAAACTCATCTTAGAAACGCATTAGGATAGTATTTGAATTCACCGAAGACAAAATTCAAGTCACGCTATATCATAGAAGTAAGCGAAAAAGTAAAGGAAAGAACACTCCTGCTGGTTATTGAAGATAATATTACCCGACAGATCGTACTTGATATCATTACGTCAAAATATTTACTTATTAGTTTACTCTTTACTTTTACGCAAAAAAATTAATGAAAACCTAAATTTTAAGCTCATTCCACGCACATTAAAATTAATTCTGAAGATTTGATTTAAACAGAAACTCATCTTCAGAAACCCATTAGGACAATATCCAAATCCATGCAAGACATCATTTAAGTCGCAAACTCCATCACTTCATCTATCGCTCCCTCCAGAGAACTTAAATATCAGGGACGATACCACTCTCCCCCCCCTCGACTTCGTTATTGTACCATTGTTCAGCTGAATGGGGCCGCCATCTGACCTAACCATGGCCTGAAGTGATGAGAGAGGCGTCAGCTGAGCGGAATATGTGCGTGCAAGGTGTTGATTATTCGAATATATTGCCCCGGCCAGCAAAATGAGGCGAATCTATCTCGCCCCCTAATGATCGAGAATGAACACAAATACTTTGGGTGAGCGTTTAGAATAAACGGTTTAACTCGGGGATAGGGAACTTATTTATTGTTTTAGAGCATTGCCTTCCAGACCAGTTTGAGCGGCTAGAGACCCATTTTCATCCGCGATTTAAACTGTTAGGATTTGCTAATTCATTTAGTTTTGTTTTATGTGTCTTTTTTCATTTGTGCCTATTTTTGCTAAAAATTTAACGAGTATTCACTGTACGGATGAGATTCTAGCTTTAATTAGAATTATCTCGGGGAGCGGTGATATATTGTTGAAAAAAATTGCAACATTTGTTCATTTCTCTTTAATCCATTTTTGCTTGTTCTCTTTTACTGGAAAGGATTGGCATAAGGTCCATCCAGGGCGCTTCAGTTAAGTTTTTCCTTATTTACATTTCTATTTCAATATTTCATTTAACTTTATTTTTTCGTGCTTGTAAAGATGGAATTTTGTGAAGGAATTTTGTTTCATTTAATTCTTGATTTGATGCACTAGAGTTCTGAAATTTTGCACAGTTGGGTGTACCTGGTGAGAATGTAATATTTTAATATGTTCAAAGCCTTACTAAGAGTTAATGAAACTATTTTAATTAAATTTCGAATCCTTAAAAGTGGCGCCTCCTGGATATTATTTGTAGTAAAATTGAATTTAAAATTTCGTAATATTTAATTTAATTAGCTATGAAATATATCCAAGATTAAATGGCTAAAAATATTGAGCATTAAAAGTTTTTAAAACACACTTTTATTAGTGTACTCTAATGTAGAGTATAATTTTTTAATTAAAAATATGGACATCTAAACCTAATTATAAATGTTAGACACTGAAAACTATACAATTAAGAAATTAAGTCAGATAGAGTAACATAAGCAAAAGAAATTTCCGTACATTCATTAAAAAATAAAACATCTTATATGTGATAAAAATTCCTATTTACTTAGTGTATTTCTATCTACTTAGAGTATCTTTTGATTAAAAGTATGGACTTCTAAGGAAAATCGTAAAACTTGAGATACTAAACACAATGTAATTAATAAAATTAAGTCAATTAGAGTATCATCAGCAAAAGAAAATTCTGTACATTCATTAACAAGTAACACATATTATATATGTGATTTAAATTCCTATTTACTTGGAGTATTTCTATCAGAGCCTAACGCTTTTACAATTTTATTTTGGCATCCATATTTTTGATAAATATGTGTGTATATATATGTATATAACACATTTTAGTACACTACTAAAGGCATCTTTCGTAAAAAATATTTATTATATTTTAAATAGCAAAAAAAAAAACCATAATTCAGCAACTTACACATAAATAAGAAAAAACGCTTCTTTACCGATCGATTTACAAAACTACCATCTGAAATACTCGATTTCTTTTCTACCAACAGTTTGAATAAGCGTCTCTACAAAACCACTTTTTATAATTCTTAACTAACAGCTCTCTTCGATCAACTCCTCCTCAGCATCCTACACTTATCTTTTGCAACAAACATGAGGTGAAAGTTAAGTGCCACTCAACTCTAAAATAAACCACGTTCTTCGGATCTTTGATTCCAGCCGAAACAAATAACAGTACTTGTGGAAGGAGGGTGTTAAGTTTGATTGGTTGAGTCGACTCTCGAGAGGCGCCGAAGATTTACTGTTACTAAAAGAGAAAAAGGGAGTAACGAGTTTTTGTGCTAAGAACAAAAGAGAAAAAATCAATTTTGATTCCTTGAAATATGGCTTCCATTACGATGTACCGATAATAAGGATTTCGTCCCCTTTTTTCATCATCCCCCTCCTTTCAATTCCTTTTTGGGACCTCCTCTTTGTTTCTGTTTCATCCCTGATAATTGGGGATTGGGGGAGGGGAGGATGCGGAGAATAAATACCTGTGATCCTACCTTAATAGCTAATATGTGCTGATTTGGTTTCTTAAAGATTCTCTTTCTTAGTTAGATCTATAAGAAATGATATACGTTGAAGGTTTCAGGTTTATTTAGAGTAAGATATATTTATATTGCGTTAATTCCTTCAAGTTCCCAGGTTTTCGTTATAAAGTGAATTCATTTTTTTCTCTTTTAAGAATATTTGATTAGGGATAAAAAGAATCTGTATTATGTTCTTATGAAAGCTCTGCTACTTTGATCTTTTAAATCTGAAGACGATTTGTTTTTATTAAGAAGATGCGCTATTTGTAGTTTATAAAAACGAAATAAAAGTAATTACCATACAGCATTACATAATAAACTGAGATTAATTTTCCTGAAGTGTAATAAATACCTGTGATCCCTGCTTAATACCTAATAAGGACTAATTTGGTTTCTTAAAGGTTCTGCTTCTTAGTTAAATGTATAGGAAATTATATTAGTTGAAAGTTTTAGGTTAATTTACAGTAAGATATATTTACACTGCGTTAATTCCTTTAGATTTCCTTGTTTTATTTATAAAGTGAATTCATTCTTTTTCCTGCTTTAAGAATATTTGATAAGCGAAAAAAAGAATCTGTATGGTGATCGTATGCAAGTCCTGCTACTATGTTATTTTAAATCTACAATAGCATGATGTATTTTTGATTATGAAAAGTCGCTATTTGTATATTATGAGAACGAAATAAAAGTGATTACCGTACAACATTAGATAATGAGCTGAGATTAATTTTTCTGATGCGTGATAAACACCTGTGATCCCTTCTTAATACCTAATATGGACTAATTTTGTTTCTTAAAGATTGTACTTCTTAGTTAAATGTATAGAAAATTATATACGTTTATGGTTTTAGGTTTATTTAGAGTAAGATATATTTACGTTGGTTAGCTCCTTTAAATTCCAATGTTTTCTTTATAAAGTTAATTCTCTCTTTCCTGCTTTAAGAATACTTGATAAGCGATATAAAAAAATCTGCATTATGTTCTTAGGAAAGTATCGATGCCTTTCTCTTTTCAATCGACAATTGTTGTAAAGTTTAATTGAATCATGAATAACTTAATTAAAATATTTTTATTTGTGAAATTCAAAAAAGTGATGGAATTCTGGAAGATCATTTTGTTTAAAATTATTTACAGCAATGATAAAAGTCTGGTACACAGCCATGATATTATACAAATTAATTATTATTTTTCTTATTTTTTATTTTATTCTTCAAATCGATTATTTTATTCTTTTAATTAATTACAGCAATGATAAAAGTCTGGTACACAACCTTGATATTATATAAATTAATTATTACTTTTCTTATTTCTATTTCTTCGAATCGATTAATTTATTCTTTTATTATTCAAAAAATAAAAAAATTATAAAAAAATTATTAAAGGAAAATATTAAAATCCTTAAAAAATTAAAGCCTTAAAAATTATTGTTAAGGAAAATATTAAAATCTAATTAAGTAAAAGATTCAATAACAATTAAGTTTCATTTGGAAAATCAACTGTCTGTTTCCTTTTCAAATGGGAAAGTTCCTTGAACATAACGTCCTGTTTTTCCAAGAAGTAAACACTAGGATCTCCCTCTTTCAGCCTGTCTCTATGGGTGGTAAATTGACATTCAGAAACAGCTGTGTGGCATTCCCTGGGTGTTCAAAAATGCAAGATTTAGAAATTTTTCCGTTTACTATAGAATTTTTGCAGGCTAGGAAACATTTCACTCTCGAACCTTTAACCTTTGCTAGACCTTTACACTCTTCAGACGTTTGTGCGGCTGGGAAAGGTTTGAATTTCTCCCTATATAAAATTCCGTTCCACAGAATTATTGCTTTTTCTTCGCTAATTCCATGAGAAAATTTCAGTTGTGGAATCCCTTTCTCCAAAATTATGGCTGTTTGCTGTGAGGGAACGACTTTTATTTCATTCACCTTTGAACCCTATATGTGTTTTGCGCTGAGACTTCTGGAACTCTGTTCAATATCAGTCAGCACATGCTAATCCATTAATCGTTTGTAGTAAAAATCGGGATTCGTGGCATCCCACGCGGGTAAAATGTGTTAGGAACGTCTGGGAGTAGCAAGATATTGGTCAAAAAGATGGGGGGGGTGATTATTTTTGGGCCTGTAGCCAATTAAGATCGTAGGTTTCGGGCTTCTTCTAAAGGTTGTATGATTTTGGCGAAATCAGGGATTTTTTCGGATCATGCCAAAGGAGAGTTCGATAAGGTGACGCTCGTCAAAGTGGGCTTTTAAAAAAGGGAGTTTAAAAAATTTTAGGGATGGATGGAAAAAAGGAATAAGGTGATGAAGATGTAAAATAAAAGACGAGCGTCATCCCTATGGAGAATGGAAAAGAAAAAAAGGCGATAAAGGCCTAAAATGCGGCGGAGTCAAGTAGTTTAACGGGGACTCCCCTACTGGGGAAACCCCCCTGAGGGGTTTGGCCCTTGAATTCGCAAAAATTCTCGAAGAAGGCTAAGTATCTAGTGATAATTGTTCCGTATATCCAACAGCGACCATCATGATATAATTTTGGTGTCAACCTAAATTCATTTATATTGGTAAGGACGGATACCACCAGATTTCCTGAGCAGCATCTTGTATGACAAGCGATCATCTTGTTCGAAAAATAAGGTCCTTAACCATCAGCAGACCATATAATTAAAAACCGGAGGAGAGCGTGGATCCCAGAACTAGCGAGTGCCAGTAAATATCTACCTCCTGCTGCAACATAAAAGATAAGTGCTCTAAATTGTTTTCATTAAAAAAACTTTAAAGTGTAGACTGCTAAGATTTACAGACTGAATAACCTTTTGATATAAAATGTAGTACACATATATAAGTTTTTAACCCTTTAAAGTTCTCTGGTATAAATAGTTACCACCTACGAAAGATTTTTTCTCATGTCTCGAAACATTATTGTTAAATGATAAATAGTTTAATTGGATGCTTAACATTCCATTGAGCTAAAATAATAACCTAGATAAACATTAATTTTATAGTTTAATCGTAATTAAATTCAAAAGTGGTAAGTATGCTTACCAATGCCAGTTCACGGCTTGAGTATTTTCATAAGGAAATCATGTTACAGCATATGTCATTAAATATCAACTCACAGAAATTTTTCAGAAGTCGTATTTTGTTCTTTATATCTAACACGTTCTTATATTTAAATATCAGCATTTGTTACTGAATTTATTTAATTTAAATTCAACTTTCATTTTTAAAATTCAACAAAAACTGTTGATGCAGGAGGAGTCTCTATAAATTCGAGATCTTCCTGTTAATGATCTTATGCATATTTTGATTTAAATTTTGGTGTGTTCATTATTTAAATTCCCTAGTTTATGAGTTTTTAGTTTCTTTATCAGCACAAAATGTGGTTAAGATATTATTAGTAAAATTGTGTTAGGTTGCAACAGTTTTATTTTTATGCAATGTAGCGCTCCTCCTAGCCGTCCCATCAGATACAAAATGAACTTCAAAATTTAATTTAATTAATTATTTAATTTCAATTCGAATAAATTACGTGGGTTTTTACTGACAAATTTACAGAAAGATGTTTTAAATTACCTAAATTAAGTGGTAAATATACTTACCAGTGAACATTCTAAGGTATTTTTACCCTTAATGCTCAGTGGTAAGTATGCTTACCACTTTCAGTTTCCCCTGAATGATCTCTGGTAAGTATATTTACCACCCCCTATTTCATAAATTATTTGTTAAATAAGCAAACGTGTGATGTTTTTGTATTTACAACATCAGTTTAACATAATATAACCCCCCAAAAAATTATTTCGAGATGCCCCGAAATTATGTCTTATAAAGGGTTAAATGTAAATTTGATATAACATATCCTTAAATTAAAAATGAATAGTGATTAAAAATATTCCAAATTCAGAGATATATTGTTTCGATGCAAATGCATATTAAAAAGTAAGAATGACAGGAAATTTTATCATTCCTTAATATTTAAAGAATCAAGGTGTAAACAAACTTATGTGTTGGTTAATGGAAAAGGTGATAATCATATAGAAGGTAAATTCTAGAACATTGTATTTCAATAATTACCTGAAGGACAAAGATTGATTATATTATTTATAATATCCAGAAGTTGTGTGTATGCATAAATGTCTGCAATTATAAAATACAATTAAGTGATATTAAGATAGCACCTTTCAGCATTTGTTCTTTACATGATCCAGAAGTTGTGTGTATACATAAATGCCTGCAATTATGAAATACAATTAAGTAATATTAAGATAGTACCTTTCAGCATTTGTTCCTTACATGATGACAACTCTATTATGCCATAAGGGATGTTTGTGAAATGCCTACGTATGTAGATATGAAAATGATTATTGATTTATTTGGTGTTCTGGTATAATGATAGTAAGAATTTAATTTAATTCAAAAGATGTAGCTTAGGTTAAACACTATTGAAACTTAAATTGTGGTGGCCACTAATACTAATATTAAAATTTCTTTAATTATTGGGACTAAACTAGTGTTAGGAGTAATTAGTTGATTGAAAATTTTAAAAGAAAATATAAACAAATAAAAATGAGGTTTTCTATTTTTCATGATATATAAGGGTCGACCCTAAAGATTGATTATCTGATGCAAAAGTTGATATTGAAGTCATTGCATTTTGAAATTTATATTTGTAAGTGATTTTATGTGTTGGTGTGTAGTAAATCTGGTTAATAAACTAGTTAAATTTAATAATTTGGCTATGTTTCTCTTGTCAAATAATTAAGCACTATGAAAGATTGAGATCCAGGATTATTAAAAAATTGACTACACGAAATAAAACACAACGGAACAGTACACATAAATTTTGCTTTTATAATCATATATGCTTACATTCTATGAATTTGATTTAATAACTTTCAGAGATAAATATCAGTGCAAAACATTATGCTTAATTGCCTGTTGCTACCTATCAGTATCTAAATTTTCTTATTGGTGAATTTGAGTATGAGAATTTACTCAGCATACGAGATGATAGATAAATTTAGATGTTGGAGAGTACGGTAGAAGGACAGTCTACAGATGGTAAATAAAGATATAATAATTGTTTATGTAGTTTAGTACTATGAAATCTTGTTTAAAAAGTGTAAATGATTAGAAATCAAAAATCATTTTTGAGATAAGTTAGAGTATGAGATGAGCAACAGGTGTAATGTAAATCTAACTATTAAAATGCTAAGAATTGTTAAATGCAAATTTAATAATACATTTGTATTTAATAAGCATTTGTACACAAGATTAGAATATGAGCAGCATTGGTAAGTAAATAATTAAGTAAATATTCAAATATATTTACAACACAATCGCATGATGCATTTTTTTAAAAGAAAGAGTCATTATTTGTATTTTTTTTAGATTGAATTAAAAATAGTTAACTTAAAAACGTTAAATTACAAACTATATAATACTTAAACTGCACTGATCTAGTTTCTTAAAAATTCCACTTATCAGTTAGATATATAGAGAATATTATACATTGAAGGTTTTAAACTTATTTACAGTAAGCAGTACTTATATTGAGTTAATTCCTTAGGATTCCTTGTCTTTATAAAGCGGATCCATTCTTTTTTCGGTTAACCGGAGTTTTACTGTATTTTTGTTTTTCCTTTTTAGTTTCACAATGAGTTCAGGTATAATTTTTCATATCTAATTAAAATAAAAATAATAAATTCAATTCATCACCCAGATGTATTTTTCAAACGAACCACAAGCCAAAAATGAAGACATAAATCCTGATCTTATTTTCTGTTTTACCAAAATAATGATTTATTGAATATATTAATTAATAGGATTAGAAACGTAAACTTTACTCCATAACTGTTGTCAGTAATTGTTTTTTTTTTTGCTGTTTATGAAACATCGCTAAGAGCCCTTATTTTTGTATTTTTTTTTTGGTATTACAGATGCTGCTGTCTTTTAGAGTGGATATCCTACAATTAGAAATTTAAATTAAATGAATTCATTTTTACCAATGATTTTTATTCACACTGGTGACGATGGAATGCTATAGAACGATGAAAAAGATTTACAACGATTATTTTTTTCACCAGCTAAGCATAAGCAATAAAATTTCGTTTTTCGAATGGCAAATTTATTTTCGCTTCTAATGTGTTATCACTTCAACCGTGTGGCAATATTTTTGTTGCCCTATCAACTTACAATTTTTATTTTGGATTTCTTATTATACTTTTTATGGTAGGCTTTTTTTATGCTTAAAATTAGTTAATTGTACTGATATGAATATAATAATACTAACAGCACTGATTATTACGCATAATATTCCTAGAGAATGAAAAAGTACGTAATTTTCTTGGGTATCATGCCAAGAAAGGAATTCTATTTTTATGATATCTTTAGAGTAGAATAATAAGAATGTTACAAAAAATTAAATTTAAATTGCTTTTTACGCAGACTACTTGTTCCTTTTTGTATTTCATGTATAGAGACATATATTGTTTTATTTTCATATTTCAAAGTTAATGGTATGCCCCTACTCTATTTTATTTTTTATCAATTATTTAATGTTTAGAATAAAGTAATCCAGCTTTCCATAATTAACACATTTTTTATTTCTTTTGTTCGATAATTAACACTTTTTGCACTAAGAGTGCAATTTATAATATTTTTATTCTTAAATTTCATATACGGTGCGATGTATTTCTGTCTCGGTAGTTTCTAAACATCAAACGGAGCGGAAGGATTTGAATGCATTTTTTCAGTCCCTACACTCTGAATATTTTATTTTATTTTACTTGAGCCTAATATAAAGGTACAATGTTTCATTTTATTGCCGAGGGTCATATACAGTTGAATGTCATTTACTCTCCAGGATCATATACAGTGTTATGTTCTTTACTGTCCAGTATCATATACAGTGTTATGTTTTTTGCTGTCCAGGATCATACGCAGTGTTATGTTCTTCACTGTCCAGGATCATATACAGTGTTCTGTTCTTTACTGTCCAGGATCATATACAGTGTTATGTTCTTTATTGTCCAGGATCATATACAGTGTTATGTTCTTTACTGACCAGGATCATAAGCAGTGTTATGTGCTTTACTTTCCAGGATCATATACAGTGTTATGTTCTTTACTGCCAAGGTTCATATGCAGTGCTATACTTTAATCAAATATCGTTTTTGTGATGCAAAACTTTACACACACCCTCCCTCTGATTAATTTTGTAAATAAACTGATGGATATTGCATATAAAGCATAGGTCAAATATTGTTTTAGTAACTCACATTTAATAAAATGGTGTATTTTCCCTCACCTTTGCATATCACCAGCAAAGCAATGTTTGTCTCTGTATTTCTGTACATCATATAAAGATAATATCAAACACTCCATTTCCTTAGTACATGCTGTATTCCAAATATAGAAAATTATTTAGCATTCGATATAATATTGTAGTTCAATATCTAGCGCAGCTACGGGAGGGTCAATACATGTCTTATGCATGTTAAATCCTTCTAGGGTCAAGAAACCTTTAAAAAATATCATTAGAAAATAAAGTAAAATCTGCGAATGTTAATTACATTCAATGGCTTCGATGAATGTTCAATCTTGAGGAAAATTTGAGTACGATCGAATTCAAATTCCGGCGCCTTCAAATCATAATCTAATCATTTACTAATTTTAAATTAAAACATTTTTTTTCCATTTTTCATTTGAAACTGCCTTTTAACCATCTGCATTCCTAAATTTTCCAGGATTTTTCATCTTAATTTGAAAAGTCAAATTCAAGACAAACAGAATAAACATTCCTACTCAGCATCTGGTATAAGATTTTTGCTTGTAGTCATACGTAGGATAATCTAATAGCTTTGAAATAAAGTACAGTAAAACCTGTTTATAACTATAGTTTAGGGACCAAGAAAATAAATCGTTATAGACAGGTTATCGTTGTAGACAATTTGAGCATTTGTGTAGGCAATTATGTGACGATGTACTAATATATTAATTTTATAGCTCTTATTGATACATATTACAAATACTCGCTGATATAAAATCATGTTTTATGAACTTTAAACTTTTAAAAGCATTTAAAAACCCAAAGGGAAAATTTTAGGTAACATTTTTACTAAAAATATATGTATCCATAAAAGGGAGATGTAAGTATTTTATTTCATAATTCCAATATTTTGCGTAACGTCTCCAATAGCCAATGTTCTACTCAACAACATCGTAGATTAAAGGTTTTAACAAAACTTCAAGGAACAAGTGAAGAGATAACTGCAAATGTATAATTTCGGCAGTGCCCAGCCGAGTGACAACAAACAGCTGTGGACATTGCAATCGCTTTACCCCGCCCTCGATCTCCCTGCAACAATAGGCTTCGTCTTCTAGGCCCTTCCCCCATTCCACTCACTGTTATCTGATATTTTGGATGTGGTGCCTTTTACCAAGAAAAAAGAAATCGGGATTGTATTGTACCAGCTTACTAAAGAGACAAAATTATCATTATAGACAGATTTTTCTAAAAAGTGATAATCGCAGTAGACAGGCAGGCAGGCTCGTCTTAACAGATTTGAGCGCCCTGGGCTAGAATAATTTGGCGCCCAATCAGAACCTTAATTAGGAACCAATGAAAAGACCTAACTAATAATATAATAGACTTAAAAAGTCTTCTGTTCTGTGATTAACACCTTACAATATTGCAAATCGGCACCTTTTCAAAATAGATTATGCGAGCCAGCTTCCTTCATCCCTGATCGTGTACACGATTAGTTTTAATGGTTACATTACATGAAAAGAATTTTTTCAGTTCTCTTAAATATAATTAGAACCTTAATTAGGAATTACCCAATGCAAATATCTAACTAACAATATAATTGACTTAAAAAGTCGCCTGTTCTGTCATTAACGCTAAGTCGGTGCCTTTTCAAAATAGGATTTTGCGAGCAAGCTTCCTTCATCCTTGATCGTGTGCACGATTACTTCTAACGGTTACATTATACGAAAAGATTTTTCTAAACTCTCTTATATATATTTATTAAATTAAAAATATAATATGCTTAATATTTAAATGGCTGCCTAGTTACAAGTCCTAATCATATTTTTTAACATATATAAACTACAATTAAATTTTCCTAGTACAAAATTAATATATATCGGTATAGGCGCCTTCGGATCAAAAGGGACGCCACTGGACAATAGCCCAATTAGCCCATGGGATAAAACAGCCCTGTTCAGAATACATTGGATGAACAGGAATTCCGCCATGGACAAAGAAAATAATGTTATACGCATGTTTATCGTTATAGACAGTAACGTTTACGCAGGTTTCACTGCATTTTGAAATTTGCACAATGTTTTTGTCCATTAATTAAACATTAATGACAATATTAAATAATTCCTTTTGAAATAAAAGAAAATACAGTGAAGAAAATCTACCTTTATGATATAAAGCTTGAAATTTACTCGTATTGATAGTTGCAAATTGAAAGCCTTATGCCTTTCCAAAGTGAGAAAATGCCTAACAAAGCAGTTATTGTCGATAGCGAAAATAGTTGAAAGTGAAACGAACTGTAAAATAAGTCAAGAAATAGAAAGCAGGAAAACGTTTTTTTCCTTTTTTTTATTTTTTCAACATTTTTCTGCTACAGCTTGATTTTGCTTTTCCGTTTGAGAAATAGGAAGTTGCGAAACATATACCTATACTTTTTTATCAATAGAATTTCCGTATACAAAATGGAACGAAAAAGAAAAAGAGAAAATAAATAAAATTTAATTTCAGTTCCTCCATTGTATACTTACCTTTGAGAAAGAATAAAGTCAGAAGCTTTCAAGAAAGAAATAGAAAAAAAAAATAAAACTGATAAATAAAAAAAATATTGCAAAGGGAGGAAAAAATTCCCAGACTTCTATTTATGCGAGTAAAAACGCTTCAACTTCAGTCGAGTAAAAAGTTGTGGATTAGAACTTAGCAACAAAAAGAGTGAAAAGTTCTTCTTGAATAGAAGTTGCATGAAGTAAAAAAAATAATATCATTAAAATCGTCAGTTTTGCAACAAGCGACGCGTCAAATTTTCTTCTCAACAAAGCTGAAAATTACTTCCCTTTTAAGTTCTCTATTTGTTGTAATTTCTTGTTCGCTTTTTCATTGTCACATTTTTTTCTCGTATTTTTTAAGTTCTTATCAAATATAATTATTCCCAACGATGCATAAGTTGCGGTGGGGGATGAGGCAAAAAAAGAAGAAATATATTAAGAATGCAAAAAAAAAGCACTTTGATATTCTCTGCAAGACTTGAATGCACTTTGTTGAGAATAGAAAATAAAATGAAGTCTACCTTTTTCTAGAAATTTAAAATTCAAGGAATCACCAATACAACAAACTGTTTGAATTCTTTCTTGAATAAAATGCTTCTTAAATTATTGTGGAAGGCCATCAAATATTTGCTATAGGTTGATTATGCTATAGATTATGAATAGTTGTCTTTAATGAGTTCCTGTTGACATAGAAAATGTTCTTCAAAAAAATTGCAAGGTTTGATTATTTCTTTTTTATGCGTTAGAGAATTTTTAATAAAAACATATTCAATGAAAATATTTTGCAATTACATATGCATATTTTAAATGATATGATTTCTTTTAAGCTTATTTTATAGCTTAACCACAATTTGAGCGCCTTTAGGGCAACAGGAGACTTGGTTTAGGGAATGGATCTTGAGTTTTTCTTGAACTCGTATCAGTTATAGTCCTGCTGCACTGGCTATTAATGCCTCATGGCTCTTGTCTTGCTAACGAGTAGAAACTTCATTTTATTGATATTTTATCTCAGATATTAAACAATTATTTAAAAATAATTTGTATGATTATATCTTATTCTTTATACAGAATGTATCTTTGCTATAAATCGCATCATGATATTCATGATTTTCTTACTTTTTAAGACAATCTCTTAATGATGGCAACAGACAGGACGACTTTGAAATTTACAGGTTTCGTATAGTTTTCAAAAGTAACGAAACGAAATATAATAACTTCTGACCCAGTGTACCATACTTCGAAAATAAATTGCTTTCTTCATTTGGTTCATTTATAAAGAAAAAATAACCAGGCTGTAATTATTTGCAACAACAACACAAAAGAACGGTTTTTATTGGTTGTTGACTAAATGAAAAGAATATTAATGCATCCATTTGAGAAATATCTCCTTAACGTCATTCGAGACATGTCGCAATTGTTATGACTCCACTAACTTACCTGGTGAATCTATGTCTATGAGTATGTGTTTTTTCCTTAATAGGTGTTTAATATATAAACCTTATACTAAATCAAAAAGTCACATAGGGGCCGTTCAAATATTACGTAAGCATGTTTTTGGTATTTTTTGAACCCCCCTTGTCAGCAAAAATAAGCAAATCGCAAACCCCCTCTTATAATTACGTAAGCAAACTGCAATCCCCCCGTTCTTTTTTTTTACAAAACGTATACCATTAATAATCTAATTTTAAAAATTTTAGGACTTATTCAAATAAAAAACTCCAACTAGGCTTAAAATGAATAAAAAAAAATGTAAGTTTAATTTCCTTATAATTTCAAGTTTAAGCTTACAAAAATCAAGTTTAATTTTCTTTTGTCAAATTTAACTTTTTCAAATTTAATTTTTTTAAATTAAATTATTTGTGCAAGTTACAAGAGATTTTCGAAAATAAAGTGATTTAATGTCTTACGTAAGCATCACTCATACTGCCCCTCCCCCCTTGTCAGCAAAAATAAGCAAATAGCAAACCCCTTCCCCCCCCTTGGGTGCTTACGTAATATTTGAACGGCCCCATAATGGAATTCATCTTATTGTTTTTTTTAAATTTTCGGAAAACTTATTTTTTGCTGCTATTTTAACCACACAAGACATTACTACTAGTTTTCGGAGCATCAATAAGAATCCATAAAACTTTTGCAGCAAACCAAAGTAAAATATTTAACTTTACGGATGCGACATGATTTAATTTCTTCCTTTTGACAAAAATATTTTCTATAGAGATGAAATATTTCATGAAGGATTCTCTTTCTCAAATAGACCACATCTAATTTTCAGCAGTACAGAATATGCTAACACGGCACTGGAGAAAACTGTATATTAGATTAATTAAACAAATCATAATTATAAACACAAAATAGTGATGGCGCTTTTAATATAGCATCAGTGCATATTCGGTTCATTTTAAATGGCAAGGAAATACAAAGTTTATAAATGATAATACATTCATCGTATAAACATTGAAAGATGAACGTATAAACTTTGTATTTCCTTTTCATTTAAAATGAACCGAGTATGCACTGATGCTATATTGACATTGAAAGATTGTAATAAAACTGATTATACGTTTCCAGTTATTTCATATTTATATAATTAAGTCGGATAATTATACTATTTTAGAATCTTATTCACACACATTTAGGCTAATTATGATGTGCCCTGAGGAAGAATTCATAAAAACATTGAAGCTACAATTTCGTTACAAATAAATTTGCTTTTTTGACTAACTAAATTCATCTTGATGTAACGGTACATATTATAAAGTGGAGTTTAAATTTCTCTAAAGTGAAAATAAGATGCTTATTATAACGTTAATGCAATTTAGCATGAAGTTTGATTAAATTTACAACACTCGTTTACCTATCAACATTCAATGTGAGGTAAATACTGCAATTCATACACGATCAGTGTTGCCAATGTACATATGCTATGAAAGTCAATGAAATTGTTAAAATCTACCCAATATATTGTTATCAAAGGATCAAATGCAAAAATGAAAACTGAATAAATATCTATTAAGAATCGCACTAAAGAAAAACTTTCTATTTTGTTGTCAAAATATTTTCATTCTCAATTAACTGAATTTAATGATTTATGAATCATGTTTCACATTTTGCTGAAGCTTCTCTTCTCTTAATGGAATTCTTCGCACTTTGTTATAGGCATTCCTCTCATATTTTAAAACAAACTTACAACTTTCATTAATTAATCAATACAATTTGATCAATAAAATACGCTATTAACATTTAATTTAGACAAAAAATAAACTTTGAGTATCAGAATTTTAGTCGCTGCAATTGGGTTTTTGAAGCAGATCCAGAAATTTTTTGTCTTCTCAAAAGGAAAAAAAACGTTTGTTTATTGACTGGGATATGCACGAAGTTCATGAATTTTTAAATATTCGATGATGCACTCACTGCCAAGCGTTTAATTACACAACTTCAAAGTGCTCAACGGAGAAAGTTTATTGTGGATTTTGTGCATAAACACATGACTCAAAATCTTGTCGAGAGGACTTCCTACGATGTATCAACTGTCGTGACAATAACTCTAAATTTCATACCAGATAACCCACATGCCACTTTGCATTTGTTCATCAATGCCCATCTTACCTAGAAAAGGTCAATTTCATTAGAAAAAATACATTCGACTACTGAAAACTATTCCAGATAACAGTATTACCTCAGCCAAGGTTTGGTAAGGTACTGGATTACTTTTGGAACTGGTTTGCTCCTGTTGAGTAGTGTTATTGTTCTTTCAACAATTATTATGGAATGTTATTTTGGACTCATCATTTATAAATGTTCATGAACTCTTAGACTTTTAATGCTTTTCTTCGTCAAAACAAGTATTATGGAATGTTATTTTTGATAATCATGAATTATGTTTTTATATTTTTTTAGTATTTTTTTGTTTTGCTCTTCAGTTTTGTTTGTATTAATATTCTGTTTTCTACGTGTTGCTTTTTAAAATATCTAAGTAAAGTAAATATCTAAATATATGCTTGCTAAAATATCTAAGGTTTTTTGTTCTTCTGAAAAAAGTTTCACACATACCCACCTAACCGACAGGGAGCCCTCCGGCTCCAAGTTGTGATGTTGTTAAATTTTGAATATTAATATTGATTAATCTTTACTGAGACTCTAGTAATTAATACACCAGTCATTCAACTTAGCAAACTTTACAAGAAGCAATAGATTATACCATTGAAATTTCGATTTAATCACACCATTAAAATCTCAATTTTATCCTTTGACTTTCCTAGCGTTCCATATGCGTTGTGTCTTTTTTTTACTTTAAAAATATACCCAAGGTTCTAAGAATTTAAAAAATTCTACCAGATTCATGAATACAACATAGTGATTTTCAGCAATGCATAAATAATTTGACATACACAAGATTTTGAGTTTTCAAGGCTAACGTTTATTTAAGCAATAACAAAATTTAAACAATACTTTCATAAAATCTCTTGACTATGTTGACAACTCAATGTTAAGACAAATTGTAAAGTTATGAGGGAGCCTCACCTCGTTAGACATATATCAATAAAAATTTGAACATCTCAATCAAAACTCCAATACGCAACAATACATATAACACTCAACACAATCATTTACTAAATCAATTCAATTAATTAAAATTCACATCAACATTATTAGCATTAAACAGAAAAAAACATTCAGAACAAGAATCTGAAAATTCATTAACACTTTGCAGTCTTAACTCAGAAATCTCTCATTTAAATGCTTACACCTAACGAATACCCTAAATCTTTAGCTAAAAAATATCTTTATCATATCCCTTCTTAATTTAAAATTTAACTTTTAAAGCACCTAGGAAAAGTGATGACTTTAAAGTCAATGTATCAATTAAGACCCATTTAATGTATACAGCATCTGAAACATTGCAATTAAACCAAGATCTCAAAGCTTCACAATTAATCATTTAAATCCATCTACTGATAAAATTCAGATGATCAAAGAATTTAAATTATTCTTATAAATCCAACTTCTGGTTAAAATTTAGATGTCAAAGTATTAAAAATCATTCTTATAAATCCAACTACTGATTAACTATAATTTCCAAGAAAATTTCATTATATTCAAATTTTTAACACTATGATAATATTAAGTTCAAAACCCTGGTCCCAAGAAAGAAACACTTTTAATATAAAATTTTAAGGTAAATTCGTACTTGAAATTTCAGCAATGATGTACCAATATGTACCAATTATCACAATATTTAAATTTAAGATTTTGGAATTTAGCCAAATAATAACGAATTCTTAAACAATTTTGAATAGCTCAAATAAACATAATGGGTACTTATCCATTGGGCTGGGGTTTGGAACTGGGCAACATGTTGGAACAGTGTTGTTTGCAGCCGGATATTCAGGCACCATTTCTTTTGGATAAGTTCTTGTCCCTTCTATTTCTTTACAAAGAACAACACAGTCAGAGAGTCTTACTGAAACCATGTCGAGGCTGCATGTAGTGGCCCATAAGAATCACAGAAATGGAAAGTTTTGCATATCTCCAAGTATGCAAAGGAATTCTCCCCATGGACATTCTGTCGAGGATCTAATAGCAGGCTTTTAGCTTGATTATCAACTGCATCTTTCAAATTAACAGTTTTCTTTTGTAAGAAATTAAAATGTTCTCCAAAAACTCGGCACGTAACGCCAAACGAGTCCAGTCATCACGGTGTAAGCGTTGAATCCGAAAAATATAGAAAAAAGACTGGGCATCCCAAGCTGTCAAGCGTCGTCTTCGCCAGAGAATCTTACCGCCTGAACCAGTAATGGCAGATGTCAACTTTACAAGCGGGAAATTTTCGTTCACCAAAATGCTCTACATGAGCCACGTTAACACTAGAAGGTCAGCTCATTCATCAAATACACGGTGCTGCGTGGAAAAACATAGGGCTAACTTCACCAAAATTCAGTCCGGCCCCAAAGAAAGAGATTTCATCAGAAGCTCGAATATGTCACTACATTTCCAAGATTTACACGTAGATTAAAAATGGCTGGCTTGCCAAGATCCAGCGAGCCGCGCTCTTTTCACGCCGGTTGCCATTTAGAAATTTAAGTCAAAATTCAAGTTCCTTCTTGTCTTTAGCCATGATGTCACTGCGACTCTCTCTCTCTCTCTCTCTGATCTCAATTCTCTCCTTTTTTTTCAAATCCCCAAAACATTCTCTTATAAACAAAAGCTTGGGGACTCGAGATCGCCAAGGAGAAACCTATGCTTCCGAGCCATTTTTCCTAAACCACAATTAATTTTTTTACAATAACCCTTTTTAAAATTTTCGCCAATCTCAACCAAATCTACATTAAATTTTTCATCGACAAAAAAACCAAAAACAGACAGGCCACTCCTCTATATTTCCTAATGGTCACTACTGGTCAGGGTCTCCCCCTACACAGAAAGAGGCATCCAATCTGGGTTCGACTCCTGACCCCACTCATTAAAATAGAATGCTTTCCCCTCTCGACACAGCTTCAGGAAGAACTCGCACCAGGGGGTCCGCTCACTCTTTCCCTCTAAATGTTTGCTAGGACTGAATAAGCTTCAAACGACAATTCTCACATGGGTCTTTGGCTCGAATTGGCA
>BGPR01019222.1:317-29641 GCA_013235015.1 Araneus ventricosus
AAAAGGATAAATGAGATTTAACAGTACAAAACTGGTTTCGGTAAGATAACATATGTTTTATAAATAAATTATCTCCATATCTGCTTTATTTAGTTTTTCTCAAAACATAAACAAAACAAAAGGTACTAGTACTATTATAATAATTGTTTTGCTAATTTTGAAAATATGCGTTAACGCGCTCCCATTTTTTCCGTATAAGTGTGTCCTCATTTTAAAATTTTGAAAAATGCTTACATTAAATTAACATAACAGTTTAAAAAGAGAAACAATATTAGTAATAAGCTAAGTTTCGTTAGTAATAACGAAAGATAAATTTCTATCCTTTTAAAATTAATTCAAATTTATATTACAAGGGAATAAATCTTTCAAAATTCGAGAAAACCAAAATTTTTAAGGAATTATTATTCCGTATTATAAGTTACTTTGAAATGACTGCAATGGCACAAAAATAAATCGAAACTTCATTTTTTCAAATACAAAACCTATAAATTGTTTTATATAATACAAATTTGTAATTCATTTAAATTATATTTGTAAAAAGTTATGAACAAAATTTTAGACCTGGTTCACATCTGGAGGAATCTTGAATAATAGGTATTTAGCAGATCCCATCGATTTATTTATAACGTTCTTGTTATATCCTTTAATAAATAAAATCAAAATAAGACATTCGTATTAGACAACGTGCAATAATAAAGCATTCATTTATCCATACCAAATATCCAACATGGCATCATTTAGTTTGCTTTTCGTTGGAACTGCGGGTTATCGAACTATTTAATTCCAATTTCCACAAAGATGGGCGCTGCTATCGTTTACCATCCGCAAGATTGAATCCTCTGCATATCTTCCTTTCTAGTTATATGAACAATTCAAAAATATTGCCTACCTTTTTTCGTCTTCTAATAATTTTTTGTCAAAGATGCAAATATGGCTAAAAGTGTTTGTTTTCATGGAGTTCATAGCCCTGAAGATAGTTTAATTTGCAATATTGATGTTGTGTTACTGCGCGTATAATGTTCCTGAAACTTCCTTGCTTCCGTGGGCTATGAGCAGGTCGGTTGGAAGGGTAAATAGTACATCGCATTTTTTCAATTGTATGGCTGTTCTTATTCTTGTGCTGTATCGGACGCTAACATTAACCCAATATTAGAACAATTGGCTTCGTATATCACATCCGTGCCAAGGAAAAATAATTTTAATTACCAGCCCAGACATAAAAGTCCTAGCTTTAATTTAAAGAAACAATGCTACCATTACTTTCATGTTTTTTGAATCCTCACGTTTAAAATTTTAAATAGAACATTCTGCAACATTAAAAGTGGTAATGTTTTTTTACCAAATTTTAAAATCTTGAAAACTAATGATATGAATGTGGTACGTCATTTTCACAGGAAAATTATTTATTCCCGTTTTCAAATTTACTTGAATACTTAATTTTTTCCACATCTAAATGCAAAGAAGGCAAAAATAAATACCTAGACATTCAAGAAAACATAAAAATTATGAGATTGTAAAATTATGTGCGGGATTATAATTTTATGCAGAAGGGTGATTATTTTTTTCATCGTATAGTTAATAATATAATACAAATACTCCCCTCCAGGCAGCATTATAATGAGCAAGTACGCTGAAACAATGCACATTATATTGTTTTTTATAAATCTGCCACACCTACAATTAATTAACGTTTATTATATTTTTATTCCATCCAAGCAGCTGACCAAGGTTCGTCTTCTGCCCGGCGAAGGGTTATTTTTTACCAGTCTCTTAACTTATATGAAAACCCGGCGTCTTAGACAGTGCACATGCTCTAGCTTTTCCAAGTCATAGCTTCGTCATGCTACGGCTTCTGGGCGGAAGAAAACATTTTGTCATCATCTTCTACATTCAAGTACTTTCACTTCATTATGTTGCAAATGTTATTAAAGCTGATTAAGATTCTACTGTGCTATGGACTTTATCAAACGACCTATTGTTAATTGAGTCACTGGGAAGTTGTTCGTTTTCTCTCATCATACCAAATATACCACAGGCTGAAGTATAAATTAATCTCCTTTTTTTTATTTATTTCAATTAATTATATACTCAATCTGCAAAACATGTCAAATTGAATAAGATTTTGAGTTTCCAGAAGCTACTATGGACATTTTTGCTAAAATGCATATTTGTGGTGTTATAAACTTCACGTTTTGGGACATCGTTTGCTGAATTTTTTTTAACCCCTTCGAGACGAGCGCCGCATATGTGCGTTTGCACTGAATTCCTCTCAGGGCCGAGCGCCGTATCCGTGCTTTAAGGTGGAATCGACTCTGTGGGCCCAGCGCCGCAAATATGCGTTGGCGTTTAGGAACAAAATGTTTTCTATCAGATGGCGTTACTATTCCATGTTTGTTTCAAAAGATTGGTCCCGTACATTAGTATTTCTCTCTCCGAGGTTACAATGTAGTTGGGCACATGTTTGTGAATGGTTGGATTAGAATGTTTGTATTTGTTGGAGTATAAACAGAAACACATGATGGCAAGAGGAGCACATTTTGAAGATCTCATTAACTCATTTTGGAGTGGTTGTTTATAATTTCTCCTCTGGTTTGGGTCAGGATTTTATGGGGGATATTCTGTCAAGGGTTTTATGCCTCTCAGTGTCATTTATGCAGTTTTGCTAAAAGAACGCGTTATCTTTCCGAGGTGGAAATATGTATTTTTATAAATGATACTTTTATGGATTTTTCCGATTAAAATGACAAGAAATTCAATTAATAGAGTTCTTCCGATAGTTCTTAATATTCCGATTCTGAATTAGAAGAGGATAGTACTAATATCAATGGAGTACTAAAATAGAAGCTTTTTCATAAGGCTTTGAAGTGTTAATTATTAAACTTTTCTTGCAGTATTTTATAATATTAAATGTAAATATTTATTAATTCCTATGTTTTCATACTTTATATCAATAATCTAGTGTTTATTTAGGTACTTTCAATTATAGTGACACACACTATATTTTTATTTTTTATTATTAAATATCAAGTATTTTAATTAAACTTTTTTATAATGAATAGAATATGATCTCTTTTATCGCATACTTAAAAATGGCTTCATTTCTATGTAAAGGGCATATTTTACGCATTATTATATAACGCGCCCTTATTACGAAATTTAATGCATGTTAGGCTTAGCGGCAGAAAATGCTTCGGTCGGTGGGCACGGTCGGTGCTTCCGTCCTGTGGACACGCTTCCTTCAGCGGGCGTCCGTCCCGAAGGGGCTAATGCCTGATTTCATGATCTTAAAAGAGTATTTCATGAACTGGTAATAGTTCTTGGCAGTATATACATTGAAATAATATCTTAATCTCGATAACCATAGAATCGTCTCTTCTAATAGACAGTATTCGTCAGGAACAAAAAACTCTAGAAAAAAATTACGAGCTCTCAGAATGAAAAAAATGTGATAAGATTTTGAATAAAGAACGTATATCATACAGAAATGGCAAATTTCAAAAGAATGAAATACCTTTAAATTACTTTTACTAACAAGTCATACAAAATTCTGATAAACAAAAAATTTAAAGCATCCATGCATATTTTGTCAGAATATTAAATACGATAAGCATTTTAAATGTTACTCATATATTGTACAAAAATAATACAAAATTTCATTATTTCATATACAAAAGTGAAAATAAAATTTAAAATTTTAAAAATTCGCAATTCATTTAAATCACATTTCATAAAAGCTTTGAGAAAAATTTTAGAGATTCAGTTCTCATCTCGAGGAAGCTGGAACATACTGGATACTACTACGTACTGGTTACTACTCATGTACTGGAATATGATATCTTTGAAATAAGGGCGCTGCTATCGTTTATTAAAAGCAAACGTGAATTCTTTGTATTTCATCCTACTTAGTTACATAAACAAGTAAAAAATAATACCTATCATTGACTTCCCACGACAATGATATATTTATGCTATACATGCAAATATGGCGAAAGGTGGAACAAAGTGGTTAATGAAGCCCATAGCCCTGAAGAAAGAGAGTTTAATTTCAAGAATTGACGTTGTAGTACTGAGCGAATTCAAGTCCTGAAGCTTGCTTGCTTCCGTAGGTGTGAGAAGGTCGGAGAAAACAGTTCTTTGATTTCTTCACTTCCACGACTGTCCTGATTCTTCTACTGTATTAGACACTACTAATAATCAAATCTTAGAACTTTTAACTTCGTATATTGTAACATTTACTTTTTCATATCAGGCCGTACCAAATGACAATAACACTAATCTTCATATACCAGCCAGATTCTAAGAATCCAGGCTTTATATAAATGGGAACTCTTTGAGAATTATTAAGTATAACCGGTTAAATTTAAAAATTTTATATAGAACTTTCTTCAATATAAAAAGTGGTAAAACATATTTTCAAATCTCTATTCCTAGAACTGCATAGGGGACATCTTAGACATTCAAGTATTTTCATATCATCATATGTTATTACCGCTGAGTAGGATTATACGGTATTACAGAGAAAGAGAAGTGATACTGTGCTAGGGGTTCCGTCAAAAGCCCTGTTGGCAAATTAAACACACACAAACCAAGTGATGAGTCTCAAAAAATGTTAAATGCACCACACAAAAGTTTAATTAGCAAACTATTTTTTTTGTTAATTTTAGATTTGAATAGATTTCTTTGCGAAATTTTCGACAGCGTGAGGATAAGAAAACGGAAAATTTAGAGGGTTAATAGTCCTATTAAGCAGCATCGTGCGTATTTCGGAATACCTTGACGAACTCAATCTTGTCACTGGCGACGCGACTTATCTGAGCTGGGGTGGACCTATGTCGAACACTTTGCGGTTGTATTAAAAGTGTTACTAATGCCATTCATTTTGTTTACATTTACAGTAGCCTGTACTAGCGTCATCTATTGGAGAATCTTTGTACTCATTTTTTCATGCCTCCCGCTCATGGTAAAAAACTCCATGTGCATGAAAATATTTTTTAAATCTGATTAACTTTCTATTTTATTTTTATGCTTTTATGATAAATGTAAAATGTTTCTCTTCTGCTTCGAACTCTTTACCCACACTGTGTAACCATTAGATATCCCTTTGTAAATCAGATATGTTCTTTTTTCATATCTAACTACTCATTTCTTGTGAATGGATTAATTAATTGATTGGAAATGTTAAAAAGTTTTAGAATAAGTGTCTGCTTAATTTTGTATTTTACCACAGCATTTTACAGTAGAAAAAAGTCAACAGACCAATCTGAATCCCTTTTCTTTACAACTCTATTAAATTTCTGAACTCTCTTTGTCATTCTTTTACACTTACTTAAACGAAATAGCGCCAACGGAGGTTTTGAAACCCGAGTTCGTGCAGTTCGTTGAACTAAATCATCGCTGGTGATATACCGCCTTTTTTCCGGATCGCCGTACAAGAATCTGCATCCTGAAATTAACCGGATGGGGAGGAAGGAAGAACAGCCTTGAAGGTCACGTCAGAGCCCTCAAGCGGGATTTCCTCCTGCAAATAACTCTACCGTAAGTGACCCAATATGGCCTGATTTGTGTTTTGTAGCATAATGAAAAAATTAATACAAATTTTTTAATCATTCCTTTATATTGGCTGTGACCCAAATTTGATATTCATCCACAATTTTGGTGACAAGAACGCATACTATATTTCGTTTATTTAAGTCGTTGCGTTTCTGAGTTATTTTGTTCACATACACTCAAATATACACACCGATAGATAGTCAGACCGTTCACAGATTTGGTCAGATCATAGATAGTCAGACAGTTCTAAAATTTCAAACACATCTACAATTATGACGGTAAAATGATGCATAATTTAACTCTTTGTATTTTTAATTTATAGTGTTTGCTAGCACACGGACAAAAACACAGAGCTTCTATCGACGAATTTCGTCCAACATTCGACAGAAATGCACAAGCTTCGTGTTAGGACTACATACCAAATTACTTCTCTCAGGCTCAATCTGTTTTTGGAGCTTCCAAGTTCACACGCAGCGAGAAGGACTTAATAGCTAAAATGTGTTTTTGTAGATTCTGCGAGGTCTAAAACGTGGATTTTCATCGAATTTCGTGTCGAATTATTTTATGATTGCAATACTCTCTCTTTGTATCCTCCGTATACGAGAAAGTAAAAGACATAAATAGCTAGTTGCATAAAATCTGGTACAATCGCGGAAGAAAAGAAGCCACCGAGATTTATTTTGCCGTCGATTATCACTTGCTTAGGAAAAAGTTGCTAGTGTTCAGGAAACAACGTTTTCTAAAAGATTCCGTGTCTAGAAATTTTAATCAGGTTTTATCTATATATCAATAATTGCACCAACTTCAAAATTTCCAAAAACATCTCATATTTATGTCAAAGAACTTGAAAATTGCGTTAACATTTTTGCTCCGATACAAAATTCCATCATCCTATCTCTATTCGTTTCAAAATTATAATCAAATATAATTTTGAGGCTCTAATGTTAAACCTGGAAGATATGCGTTCCTTGCACTGATTCTCGGAAGCGCGTCAGGCTTCGTAGGCCCGGGATTGTGTTAAAAGTTAAGGTTAAGTCTAAAGTAAGCCACTGTTATTCCATCAGATAGTAAAAATACGACCAATTCACAGAGAATATGATGGTTATATTAGCTGTATTTGTTACAAAATAATTCCGTAGGAAAACAGCTGTTAAAGAAGTAAGCTCTAAGCCTTACAACAATTAAGTGTCTCTTTAAAAATCTCTTTCTAACCACAAGCCTAACATTGAGGGGAAAACGGTGTCATAAATTAATAGATCGGTGTTTTATTATATTCAATAGATATATTTAAATTAATTAAAATTTAATGAATCATATTCAATCAAATAAATTATAATGAGTTATTATATAAACAAGAGCGATTAAATTTATTTGAGATTAATAATTAATTCAATGAAGTAATTCTTAGTTTTTCAAAGTTTAAATCTCGAAAATCATAAAAATTTATTAACGGATTCTTACATCCCAACTTTATCTAGATGTTCCTGGCCCCCCCCCCCCGCGGCGTACGCTACTGGTTGAAGACGAATTGTTTGATAAAATTGTTTCTTCTGCGCTAAACTACAAAAGAAAAATTTGCAAGTGGAGACAAAATTATGTAACATTATCTAACATATGGAATGATATATTTACAGCCTTCAATGTAAATGATGTATACTGTCTGTGTTTGCCAGGAACTAACTCAGCTACCGAACTTTCTTTCAGTTTAATGACCAATAATATTGATGTGTTGAAACTAAATTACTTGCTGCAGCTAATAGTTTGTGCTGATTACAAAATATAATTTTGACCTTACTTGGACGGAATTTTATAAAAAAACATCAAAAAATGAATTGTCACTAAAATTAATTCATTCTTCCTAAATATAGTGCGATTATAATTAAACAACATTCTAAAAGCTGTAAAGAAAGAACCACTGCTCAGAATAACCTGAAGTTTGACCTGAGTAGACTCGAAGAAGAGAGAAAAAGTACGCAAAAGGAAAAATAGTTAGAAATTTTAGCAATAGATGGCGCTTTCCACGACATAAAACTTAGAAGAATTTAGGTGCCAGTGACATTGGTAACCCATTGCAACAGCCATTACGTGGGTTGCAGTTTTAACCAACTGCAGTTTTCAATGTGCATAACTGTAACGTTTTTTTACTGAAAAGTTTCAATGAATAAAACAACGACTTCCAAGTCATTCGGCAAGGTTGATCAATATGCTATCCACCGTTTTCTTCCACAAATTCAAACCGACAAATAGCATGATCCACAACAGATCGAAGTGTATCTGTGCTGATGCTCTGAATGTGCTGCGCAATACGTGTCTTTAGTTTAGCTAAGTTTGCAATCAGACCACTGAATACAGCATGTTTCAAATAACCTCCAGCCAGAAATCACAGGGATTTAAATGAGGTAATCTTGGAGGCCAGTTTGTTGGAAAAAGATGGCTCATAATTTTATCATTTGCGAAATGTATGCTGAGAAGGCGCTTAACAATGCATTGCAATGTGTAGGGGAGCGCCGTCTTGCATGAAAATTCTGTTATCTACACATGCACGCTGTTTGAAGTGCTGTGCTGTAAGGACATCGTCCCACGAAAGAAATTCAAAGCGTACCCCTTTGACGGTACAAGGGACGAATGACCTATCTCTTAAAAAAAGAATGGTCCAACGACACACGCACCACACAGTTAAATTTTCAGAATGAAGAACAACTGGTTTGATGTTTGAACGGATTTTCATTTGCTCATATTCCGCAATTCTGAGTATTGACATATCCGTGGATTTGAAAATTAACTTCAACTTTACAAAAAATGTTCCATCGTTTCTTATTTTGCATATTCTGTATATTTGTATATTTTGACGTGTAAAGCGCCATCTATTGCTAAAATTTTGAACTATTTTTTGTCTTATGCCGTACTTTTCCCCCCTTCTTCAGGAATACTCAGGTTAAATTTCATGTCTTTGAGAACAGTGGTTCATATTTTACAGCTTTCTGAATGTTGAACTTTAATTATAATCATCCCAAATATAAGATATAAAATTTAAAAGAAGATAAATGAGATTTAACAGTACAAAACTTGTTTCGGTGAGATAACATATGCTTTATACATAAATAAATAATCTCCATTTCTGCTTTATTTATTTTTTTGTCAAGACATACACAAAACAAAAAGTACTAGTACTATCATAATAATTGTTTTGCTAATTTTGTAAATATGCACTAACGCGCTCCCATTTTTTCCATATAAGTTTATCCTGATTTTAAAATTTTGAAAAATGCTTACATTAAATTATCATAACAGCTTAAACAGAGAAACAGTATTAGTAATATGTTAAGAGTTTCGTAAGTAATAGCGAAAGACAAATTAATATCCTTTTAAAATTAATTTTAATTTATATTACAAGGGAATAATTCTTTCAATATTCGGGAGAACAAAAAATTTTGAGGACTTATTATTCCATATTATAAGCATTTTGAAATGACTGCAATGGCACAAAAATAAATCTAAATTTCATTTTTTCAAATACAAAGCAGATAAATTGTTTTATTTATTACAAATTTGTAAGTCATTTAAATCACATTTGATAAAAGTTTTGAAGAAAAGTTTAGACCTGGTTCACATCTGGAGGAATCTTGACTAATAGGTATTTAGCAGATATCATCGATTTATTCCTAACGTACTTGTTATATCCTCTAATAAATAAAATGAAAATAAGACATCCGGATTAGACAATATGCAATAATAAAGCATTCACTTATCCATACCAAAGATCCAACATGGCATTATTTAGTTTGCTTTTCGTTGGAACTGCGGGGTATCGAACTATTTAATTCCAATTTCCACAAAGATGGGCGCTGCTATCGTTTACCATCCTCAAGATTGAATCCTCTGCATATCTTCCTTTCTAGCTGCATCAACAAGTCAAAAATATTACGTACCTTGGTTTGTCTTCTTCTAATAATTTTTGTCATACATTCAGATATTGCGAAAAGTGGTTGTTTTTATGGAGTTCATAGCCCTGAAGATAGTTTAATTTGCAATATTGATGTTGTGTTACTGCGCGTATTGAGCTCCTGAAACTTCCTTGCGCTATGAGCAGGTCGGTTGGAAGGCAAAATAGTACATCGCATTTTTCACTTACATGGCTGTTCTTATTCTTCTGCTGGAAGCTACTAATAATTCAATCTTAGAACATTTAGCTTCGTATATCACATCCGCACCAAGGAAAAATAATTTTCAATTACTAACCCAGATATAAAAGTCTTGGCTTTAATTCAAAGAAACTACCTTAAATATTGTACATGGCTTTGTCTTTTCACAAGTTTAAAATTTTATATAGAAATTTCTACAATATTAAAACTGGTAATGTTTCCTTTACAAATTTTAAAATCTTGAAAACTAACGATATGAAGGTGGTACCTCATTTTCACAGGAAACTTATTCATTCCCGTTTTCAAAGCTACATGAATGCTTAATTTTTTCCACATCTAAATGCAAAGAAGGCAAAAAATAAATCCCTAGACATTTCAAGAAACCATAAAAAAATGAGATTATAAAATTCTGTGCGGGATTTTAATTTCATGCAGAAGGTTGGTTATTTTTTCATCAATTTTCAACAATTTTAGGCAAATACGTTGCTTACATAAAAAATACGATAAAGGAGTCAATACTATTATTTTCGATGTGTAATCTGATGATCTATCGGAGAAAAGCACCAAGGCAGATGAACGACTTAGACGTGCTAAGGGGCACGCTGCACTGGATGTAGTATTAAGTGAGGTGATGGTGGTGAATATGCCTCAAGAACAATTCTTTCTTTAATTTTAATAAATTTATAAAACAATGGCATAATTTATAACAATAATTTTCGTTGTTACAATGAAATTTAAGCCGTTTTAATTGTTTAAATAAATATTTAGTTGCTTGTATCTCTTTTATTGTTAAAAATTAAGATATTGTCCTACTGGTATTTACCATTAACAGTTACTTGACTCTATCAGGGACGTTCATGTAGAAAAGGAACAGAACAAGTGTTAGGAAATCAAAAGGACGCGGGTTAAATGTCTATGACAATTTGAACTTTAAAATTACTCTTCTAAGAGAACCGTGAATATCAAATTCTGCATAAGAGATTCAGTTGAAATTATATTCCCGACGATAACACTAGTTTCCGTAAGCGGCTAGTGCGCAATAAGAAACAAGAAAATATCTATTTATCCATACAAAAGATCTAGCATGGCGTCATTTAGATTGGATTTCGGTGGAAAAGGGAACTGGAAGAAGGCAATTCCATTTTCTAGAAATAGGGGCGCTGCTATCATTTATCACACACAAGCGAGAATCCTCTGTATGTCCTTCTTCTTAGTTACATCAACAAATCTCAAGTAATACCAACCTTGACTGTTGTTAAAAAAGAGAACTTTTTTTTTTTTTATCAAAAATACAGATATAGCGAAAAGTGTGCAGGTTATTCAGTACAGCTCGTAGCCCTGAAGATGGAATAATTTCAAGCATTAATGTAGTAGTATTGCGGGGAGTGAACTCCTGTAACTTGCTCACTTTTCTGGGCTCTGATGAGGCTTTGGAGAAGCGTAAACAGTACTTTACATTTTTTTTCTCACTTCTACTTACTATATCGGTTACTTCTAATAATTCAATTTTAGTACTTTTAGCTTCACATATTGTAACAATTAACGTTTTCATATCACTTCCGTAAAGGATGACAATGACACCACGTTTCATTTGGCAGTCTAGATATAAAAGTCCAGTCTTTATGTAAAAGGAATCAAGCAGAAGAGGTTGAAAATCGAAAAAAAAATTAAAATTTTATATAAATTTCTTCTCTATGTAAACTGGTAAAACTTCTTTTGGATATTTTTATCTTCTCCTTCCTATCTATGCAAAGGTGCTGTCTAATTTTGAGTCAAAACATTTTTATTCCCGTTTGTGTAGATACTTAAATACTTAATTATATTTCCAAATCTAAATACAGAGTAGGCAGAAAAAGCCCCGTTGACATTTTAAGTAACCATAAAAAATAAGCGAATTTTAAGATGGGGTGCGCAAAAAAAGTGAAAATTATACTCTTACTTATAAAACTGGAGTACCTAACAATCATTATAAAATTATTATGGGTGAATTCCAAGCAATGGACTTTTTGGGGGTTTGTCATCTACCCCTAGCAGTTTCATTTTTTTTACTAGTCGCTAATGACTTATATAAGAGACTCCCGCTTTAGACGGTGCACATGCTTGTTTTCCAGTCATATCTTTCTTAGACTACGACTTCAGGGCAGAAAGAAACATTTTGGCATCATCTTCTGCACTTAAGTAGAGTAAATCTTCAATTAATCATCAAAGTCTGGACCAGGGCTGTGACGATTTACCAACTAGAGTGATAACAGGAATGTCTTAATTCATATGTATAGTAACATGATTTTACTGCTGACTTCGAATTAAAATGGAAATAAAGTCCTTTAAAAATGAGCAATGCATACATTTTGTATTTAATTTTACAAAACGATTGATATAAACTTCAATATAAGAATAATAGCATACATAAATTTATTGTAATATTATGAACCTACGTTTAAAACCCAAAGTTATTTTTTGGACGATGTCTTACAAAAAAACTGTCGGTTAAACCAGTGATGACAATTCAAAGTTTTACTGTACTTTCTTATCATCATGCTATGAACGTTATTGCCTCTGATGAAGATTATGCGGAGTTATGGCATCCATCAAACGACCTGTTGACAATTCAATCACTGAAAGCCTCAAAAAATGATAACATCCACGGGCAAAAGTTTGATTAGCGAAATATTTTTTTTATGTTAACTTTGAATGAACGTAGATTATTTTGTAAGATTTTCGACAGCATAAGGATAAAAAAAATTGGAAAACTTACGTGGTTAATATTCCTTGTTAAGCGATTTGAAGAAACTGGCATTCTGCAACATCTTGCAGATTTCGAAATACCACGACTAGCTGAATTCCTTTCTTTTCTAGAGGCCGTCGCTGGTGCTATGATTTGTCTGCAATCTATTGTTTCTTGTGGTGGAGGTCATGTCGAACACTTGTGGTTGTAATGTGAAGGTTAATATTGTCAATCATTTTGTCTACATTTTCATTCGCTTTTATCAGCACCACCTATCGGTGAATCCTTGCTCTTCTTTTCTTTCTCTCCCCTTTCACGAAAAAACCTTCTATTTGTATAGAACGCATACCTCGTTTTTATACCTGATTAATTACTGATATCTTTTCTAAGATTTTTTAGAATGTTACTTTTTCGCTGCGGATTCTTCGCCCACGTGTATTCATTCCATATCCCTTTGTAAAACGGACCTTGGACGGAACGGAAAACGTTAAATTTTTGATAAAGAACTACTATTATTGCTTCTGAATGTATTAATTAATTGATTGGATTTGCTTATTTATTTAAAAAGTTAAAATTTTAAAGTGTATGTATAATTTTTGAAACTGCTTCTGTATTTGTTTCATTTCTAAATCTATATGATTGAGTGAATTCCTCTTTTACCAAGTTGTGTTTGTAGTTCTCAACTATGAGATAGGTAAAGTAGGCAAATAACTGATGTCCAAGCAAATTTGGAGAGTTCGAGAATATTTTGAAATATTATCAGAGGGATTTAATTTTATGGTTTCTTTTTTTCAAGGGCTGTTTAATCGAATTTATGCAAATTAAGATTAAGCATTGTTTAAATTATTCTTATGAATTTTTTCGTGTTTTTAAATTTGCTTGAAGAACAATGCGCTACATATTTTTTTTTAGTTAGCTGATCGCCTGATAAGTGAAAAGCCTAGGCAAACTTTGCATGAATATGTTTAGATTGCGTTAAAAAGTTTTGTGATTTGTTACCAATTCATTGTATATTAAATGTATACAATTTTCGTATGTAAGAGAATGAAACCAACCCTCTTGAATGTGATCTGCAATGAAATTTTTTGTTACATCAACGTTAAATTATAAGCAATCTAAAATGAGAGGTTTTCGAAATTGGAGTGGGATCCGAAGTTTGCATTGCCTAAGGACCCTAGATGTCTTAATCCTGTCCTGTGTATTTGTTATGATACAAAGGAAAATGTTTTTTCTGTGACGAATTTTGGCATATTCTTGTTCGCCTGAAGACATGTATTAGATTATCTCTGGTCTGGAGAACACAATTCGGCTTCATATCTGCTCAATTTTAAAATACACATTATGCTGCGCATTAGAATGCTTACTTTTCATAGTAGATGCATTATCAAAATTATAAAGTATTCATTGAACATGCACAATGCTGTTTTTGTTTTTTTGTAGCTGTTTGTATATTTGATTCTTAACTTAGATTGCATCATATGGAGTTATATCCTTTTTTGTATTGTTTGCAGCGACAGTTATGGCGTCAGAGCTTCCTTAATGTGCGAATTGTAATTTTAAAAGCATTGGAATAAATATATCCCTTGATTTATTAAGCAAAATTCATCTCAGATATTTGCTAATCTCCACCTATTTTCAAATATTTTAACTATTTATTTTCGGATTTCTGAGAGCTCATCACCTGTACTACATGCTATAGAGATTTTATTCGCTTGTAACCATAGAATAGGCTCTAGAACCTTCTGAATATGCGATCACGAATTATTCAAAGCTCTGTATGTATATGTTACTGTGAAAGACCGAAACTGGAGAATGTCGACTTTCACCGGTGAAAGTCGACATTCTCCAAATGTGAATGTTGACATTCACCGGTGATATTACTACGTGAATGTTGACATTCACCGGTGAAAGTCGACATTCTCCAAATTTCGGTCTTTCACGGTAACATATATAAATAATTCAAAGTAAACAGCAATCTAATAATATATTTAAGGACGACACCTGAGCGGGCGATGTTACATTCAAAACAAAAGGACGCAAGATTTCTTTTCTAGAAACCAGCACTATCTACGGCGGCTTAAAAACAAAGCTAGCAGAAAGAAAAACAAAGGTTTTCTTTCTCAGAGCGCATGACTTGTACTAAATACTAAAGTAATTTTGTTCGATTGCAGCCAAATAATCGACTCTAGAACCTTCTGGATATGTGATTATGAATTATTACAAAGCTCTCTATGTATATTAATATTTCATAGTGAACATCCATCTAATAATATATCTAAGGGCGGCATTTGAGCTGGCGATGTCACTTTCAAAATAAAGGACACAAGATTTCTTTTCCAGAAACCAGCAGTATCTGCGGCGAATTAAAAATATAGCTAGCAGAAAGAATAACAAACGTTTTGTTTCTATTATGAGTGCGGCAAAATTTAAACAATGTAGAGGAAGAAGGTGTGATTAAAACTACTATTTTCTAAGAAATAATGATGGAAATTTAAGGGATTTGTCTTCAGTAACTAGATAAGTGAGACGTAAGATGGAACGAAAAAACTTCTTTTTTTACTTTTTCAATTTCTAATAGTACGGAAAAGTTACATTTGATTGAAAAGAGGACAATTTTTTTTTATGTTAATCGAAACATGACTTGAGTTACCACAAGTCAGTTAAACTTTCATAAATTTGAAAAAAATTTGCTTTATTTGAACCTTTTACTCTAATTTTCCATTTCCAGCGCATAAGCTCAAATGAAATGTTTTCAATATTTTATTCCTTTTTATTAAAAGAACAAACGTTTTCAAGGGGGTTAAAACTTTTGGTGAGCATATAAAATATTAATTATAAGCCCAAAATGTGGAAGAAATTGATTATGAATAGAAGAAAATATGCTGTTTTCTAATATGGAATTAATGCTCTTACTTTTAACTGGCGAAAAACTCTTACAAGCACTTTTTACATCCCTGTTATTGTATTATAACAAAATGTTTTTTGTGTTTTTCCAACGAGCCGATAGAGAATGAAGTTCACTTTATTTCTCCTTATTCTAGTATTTATTTGTGTTTTATTTGCATTTTTTGCGTCAGGTTGTATTTAGATTTATAATGGCACGCGTGAAATTATGTATTTATATTAATATATATTTGTATCTTGAAATATTATATCGGCGCTCAACAAACACCACCTATCTCAATTTTTGAAATTTCAAAGAGGAAGAACATAGTCAACTTTTCGCAATCAGTAACGGAAAATTCCAATTTTTTTACATCTAATAGGAAAATGCGGTCTCTAGTTCATATCAGATGTTAAAGATGTTCTGATTTATTCGTTAGTGGTTGCGAAAAACTGAGTATTTTCTTCCTATTTGAAATTTAAAACATTGAGATAGTAAATGACAGTAATAAATATATATATTTTCTTTAGATGTGAGTGATAAAGGGCATATTAAAATATCTTCTTAAATATAGGTCGTTTTTGCTTAGTTTTACCATAAGCTATAGAATATAGAGTATTTGTTCACAAAAAGTACCACTTCCACTTGATGAATTTTATGCAAAGCTTGATACATATCTACAATTTTGGTGTGTATAACGTTATTTTTGCTCGTTGCGATTTTTTTAGAATTTATCTTGTTCTCATGCATACAGACAGCCCAATTCTATAAATGTTTCTTTTGGACTCAAGAAAGTCTACAAAGTGAAAAATTATCAAAATATGCAGGTTGAAGTTTTTGATCATTGCAACAATTTCTTTACATATGTGCTACATTGAGAAAATAATAAACAGAAGAAACAGCAGTGAAAAATTGAGAGTAACCGGCGTGCGGGTCATATTATGACTTTCTTGTCCCTGGTGGACATTAGTGGCTTAGAGAAAATGGCGACTAGAGAAAACGCGTCTTTTCGCTCCAATACATACTGGGCTTTAAAAAGTTACAAAAACGTACTGTTTAATCGTTATGGAGCCCTGGTCAACTATACATCTGCCCTTCGATGCCATGGCATTTAGAAGGAGATGTCTAGTAAAATGACATTCTTCAAACAGATGTATTGAAAAAACTGTCTTAATGTAGAATCTGTCACCTAAATTCCACGATCAACATCGTGTAGGAATGGAATTGATGAATTGGAAGACACCTAACGTGGCGCTAATTTTATTCGAAAAAAAATAGGGCGATGAGATCTTCTATTGGTTCCATAGATGTCTTGTCTATCAATTGCTTCATACAGCGCGGGTGAATATTGCAACAATGCACAACAACGTGACCGAGCATTTTCATTTACATCTCAGAAAAATATATACTAATATAACTGTCCTTGTTATATTGATAGCATTATGAAAAAACATGGACAGTAAAACTTAATAAAAATTGCTTTTTTTATCTAGGAAGAGCTCACACCTCTAGCAAATATCGTTTCACAGTTCTTACCACTCTCCCCGTTTGAAATAAAATATTTCAAGATAAAAAATAATATCAACATGAATACACAGTTTCACGTGTAATTATAAATCCAAATACAACCTGACAAACAATAAAATGCTGGAATAAAGAACAATAAAAGTTAACTTAATTACTTCACTATCGGCTTGTTGGAAAATCATAGAATAAATTTTGTTATACTATAGTGTTAATTGGCGGCAATTCGGGGGACGGTCTCTCCCCACACTTCGCGGAAGAAATTAATTTTTTTTTTCATTTTAGTTACCTAAAACTAAGAATTATGAAAAAGGCAAACGAATCCGGAAAGTCAGGCAATTTAGAAGCTAACTTTTTAAATTTGTTGTTTCCCCCCCCCCCCTATTCCCCAATACTTTTAGTTGTCTATACAATTTTTTCTCATCCTTATTTATAATTCTGAGACGCCGCTACTAAAATCAATAAAAAGGATACATAAAGTACTTGTAAGCGTCTTTTGAAAGTCAAATTATAACAGTGCAATAATTCCAGATTAGAAAAGAGAATATTTTCATTTTTTCATAGTCGATTTCTTCTAACTTTTTACTAATATTTTATATCCTTATAATAGGATTAAAATCCCCCAAACATTTTTTATATTAGTTAAAAGGAATAAAATACATAAAATGTAAGGTTTTGGTAATACACAAAATGTAAGGACTGTAAATAAAAAATAAGAGAAAAAGATTGAAATACAGCAACATTTTTTTTAATTCATGAAAATTTATCGTCAATGCGGCACCTCAAAACATGTTACAATTATCATCAAATTTTATTTTTGACTTTTGTACATCAAAAGGGAACATTTCCGCACTCTTCGAATTTTAAAAAAAGAGAAAAGTTTTTTTCCCGTTCCACTCTAGTGGGAAGGACTATTTCAACTTAAGAAAAATTGAACTTGATTTTATTACGTACCCAACCCACCCATGACAACATTCAAGTTTGCAGTGATTATATTTTTCAAAATTTTCCCGAGATCAATTTAGTTGAAAATAGGGTCAAAGGGAGAGTAATTGGCGCCCAGGGCATAACATGACATTTTTGCCTCCATTAGTTGTCAGTACTTTAGCAAGAGTAAATTGAGCTCTATGCATAGCATTATTTTTTCGCCGCCTCATGATATTTAACTTAAGAAAGTGATACTAATGTACAAAAATTATGTACCATGGCTGCCCTTGAGACGGGCGCCCGGAGTATCTACGCCCCATTGCGCTTGACTGCTACGCCTGTCGTTGAAGATGAAATGTTTGATGGAACATCATTTGTTCTGCGCTGCATTAAAAATGAAAAATTTGTCCGTTGGACACTAGCTTCTGTACCAATATCCAACATATGGAAAGAAATACTTACAGCCTTCAATGAGAATGATATTTTCTATAAGGATATTGGAAAATTGGTTGAATTTTGTCTATGTTTGCCAAGAACTAACGGAGCTACCGAATGTGTTTTTAGTTATATGACCACGAAGAGTAGTGAGCAGTGATAAGGCTAAACTACATGTTGAAACCTTAAAGTACATGCCGATTACAATATATAATTTTTAACTTCCCTGCACGAAATTTTATCAAAATATCCAAGAAATGAATGGCTGCTAAATTTTCTTCTTTAGAAATATATAAGAAAAAAATGAGTAAATGTGATGTTACGGTGCTAAAATGTTTTCGGTAGGACTACATATGTTTTATGAATATCTCACTTTATTTCCTCTTTATTCAGTTTTAGTCAATGCATATATTATACAAAAAGAATTATTACTACTATAAATTTTTTTTATTAATTTTGAAAATATGGTTAACGCGGTCTCAATTTATTTCCTTAAAAGTGCATCCTGAACTAAAATTTCTTATCTGCGAAAATAATAAAACTGGAAGAAAAATAAAAGCATGCATTTTTAGAGAATTATACGCTCTTTAATTTTTTAATTCACTTTTAGTGTGAAAACTGAGGAGTTTGAGATATTAAAATAAAAGAATCCAGAAAACGCGCATCGGCTTCTGCTGATCGGTGGCCATTTCTCGCTTTAGCAAATGTAGAACGGTGTAACGCCGCATTACCTCTCTGAAAAATAACTTTTTTGAATACGCTCTCATTTAAAAAAATACCGTAGTTCTACCATTTTTAGGGTTTTTTAAAATTATTTTTTGAAATGTGCCACTTAATTTGTGAAAATCCTGTATATTCATCAGAAGTCATCTCTACTAATAATAAAGGAGAATGTGTGTCTGTGTGTCTGTCTGTACAGGGCTGAACGCTAGACCTACAGCTTCGAAATTCACCACGAAAATGCTTTGGAGGGTGGGAATGTGCGCTTCGGAGCCGTATTTTTTTAGATTTTAATTAGAATTTCAATTAATTAAAAATTATGAGAAATTTTGACGTTTTTCTTTAATACCTTCCGAAAATATTACAACAAATCCATTTTTGCGTCATCTGAAAGCGCAAAAATTACCCTTTTAACGATATCAATTAATACTTTTCAACAACACTTTACATTGTTGCGACGCATTTCAAACCGTTTTCATTGTTTAGCAAATATTTAATTGCGTGTTTCACTACCATTTTTAAAAGCTAAGAAAATATCTTACTGGATTTTACTTTCTTCTTATTTGATGAGTTTTTCTGTGAAACCTGTAAGGGTATAGTTAGTATATATTGAAATAATCCAGTAAACTGAAAGATTATCGTTGCTATGTTTTAATTCTTTTTATCAGCGTGTTTTATGCCAACTGTCATGCTTCTGAACGTAAAATGTGCCGTGCCAATGTAATGTTGGAAACAACTGCGTATTTTACGTTAATGTAATTTTACGTTAAAAAAGTGCAAGGCTACGAAATGGACACGGGTTAAACGTATATAACAATTTGAAGTTTAAAACTACTTCTTAAAGCAACCATGAATATAAAATTATTTATAAGTGATTCAGTTGAAATTTTATTTCTGGCTATCTAGATGGTTGCCGAAGTCGGCTAGTGTCTAACAAAGCTATGCGAATTACAGCCCACAATGCAAATGCGTAGAGAGTACTTGGCCTAATGTCAGCAAAATGGTCGGGCAATTTTGATTTGTCATTATAATTTTAAAATTACTTGCGCCCAATTTTATAATTATGTGAAAAAGGAAAACGATTTAATTAAGAAAGTAAATTCAGCTTTAGAATATCACTGGGCTAAAAAGGATTACCCTCGCATATTTCTTTTATCATTCTACGTGTTCAGTTTATTAGATTGCTTAAACTTTATTAAATTGTTATCAGAGTAACATAAGCCATTATCTACTCAATTTTTCGTGTTTTATTTATTTAGCAATTAAACGCCCAGTATCAATGCTTGGCATTTATTGCAACCCTACTTTTAGAGTTAATTTCAGATTGCATAAAATTCATATTTTTCAATCTGATCTTACAATATCTTATCAAACGACAAAGTTGACATTTGAAGTACATATGCACTCAGAATTAATAACTTAACCACGTTGCAAATAATAGTTATAAAATGAAAAAAAAAACTTACTTTCACTTTGCTTCCTAATTATAGATTTTAAGATTCATTTAAATTTCACAATCATTATAATTAAGGACTCTTTGCTTTTAGACATTTTGGTTAAGGAAAATTTCACCATGCGCAGATATTTAGTCCAAAATTTTTAATATTATAATATTTTATCTCGAAAGCAGGTACAGAAAAAAACGTTCTTTTTTGCATTTATTTAAATTTTACATAAAATTCATATTTTTTAACCTCATCAAACAACAGAGCTGAAGTTTTAAATAAATATGTGTCACGAATTAGTAACGTAATGAAGATGACTAACAATTGGAAACTTATTGTATAAAGCTAATGTTGTAACAATTGTTGTCAAGAATTTAAAAAAAACTAAAATTGTTTAAAAAATGTATAATATTTGTATTCTTTATATTTAATAACTTATATTTTCCCTTTTCCATGGAATTCCTTATTATAATATTTTTCACAGACTGTGCCACTGATACTTTTATTTAATCACCTATTTTTGTCGAGAAACCTTCTTTTAAATTTTTTCTATAACAGTCTTTTTAATTCAGATGCGAGATCAAAGAAAGGCTTGTTTCTGTTAACTTGTATTAATTTTAATATGTTTAGCTCTGTCCACTCCATAATTACGAGAGAAAGGGCAAAAGAAAATCAAGAAGCACGCGCCATATCTAAATATGATCTTCCAGGTTCGCGGGGTCCGGCGAAGAGCACATTAAACAGTCCCAACTAGAATAGCAAACCCCTTTGAATTCTACGATAAGCCGACAGTTTTTAGCTGCCCGCCAGCTGTACCTTAACCGTTCGAGGCGAATAAAAAAACCCGTCTACACATGCGAGCGTCTGTTCACAAACTGTTTTTTTCGTCTTCTGCTCGCGAGTGCATACGCACCTTTAAGTAAACCCCAAAGAGATTATAAACTTGTTTGAGCTCCTCCAGTATTTATAGCTTTCCGACAGGACGTGACGCCACATTGAACTCTACAGAAAATCCATATCTCAGTTCTAAAGAGAGTAGCATAGTAATTCTTCAATTTTATGGAATCTTCTTTTTAGTCGCCATAGTCAAGGGTAGTCGGTTTTGAAACCATTAAGAGTCTCTGTAAAACTCTCTTTCTTACCACAAGACCAACATTGCACGGAAAACGGTTTTACAGATTAATAGATAGGCGCTTGATAATATTCAATAAAGTTAAATTAATATTAAAATTTAAGTAATCATATTTAATCAATTAAATTCTAATTAGTTTTAATTGAAGCAATAACGATTAAATTTAATTGAGATTAATAATTAATTCAATGAAGTAATTATTCTTTGTTTTTGAGAGTTGAAATCACGACAAAAATAAAATTTCCTTAAGGGATTCCTAGATCCGCCCTTGATCTATTGACCCTCCCTAGACATACGAGAGTGGTTGAAGATGAATTGTTTGATGAAACATCCTTTGTTCTGCGTTACACAACAAAAGAAAAATTGGCCACAGAAGAAAATAATTCTGTAACATTATCTAACATATGAAATGATAGATTTACAGCCTTCAATGTAAATGATGTTTCCTATAAGAGTATTGGTAAATTAGTAGAATATTGTCCGTGTTTTCCTGGAACTGGTGATGAGGAATATTTTTTTATGTGCATGGATTGCTCTAATTTTAAAAATGATTCTGATGAATTTGATTAATGTTGCAATTAAAAAATTATAAAAATATATATTGTGAATATTGTTAGTGAGTATAATAATGCAAATTCTTGATTTGTGAGATTAAAAAAAAACCCAAAAAACCTATGCTTTTGCAATTTAAGTTTATTCCTCTCCCCATTTTTTGTTTCATATTTTATGAAAAAAAAGTTATTTGAGCATAAACAGTTTGTATTTTATCAACCAAATTAAATTGTTTTCGGCATTCCTGTTTGTTTTCTTTTACAATTGAAATCTGTGGTTAAAATCAGCTTAGGTAAATTTTATTGTATATTTTTATAAATTCATAAAAAATCACATTTAAAATAGCAGAAAATAATGAACTAAAATGCATAATGCATAAAATGATTTATTTCAGCTGAAAATTCATTAAAATGACTGCTAAAAATATAATATTAGTGTGGCCAAAACTGGTGCATAGAAGTTGCCAAAACTGGTGCAAGGTGGCCGAAACTGGTGCAAATAGTATTAATTTATTTAAAAATTCATAACTTAAAATCTAAAATATTCTTCGGAAAAATTTTATGACTAGTAGAAAGCCAAAAAAATTTGGTAAAGAATAGTATAAATATTATTTAATGTGCTTTAAACAGTCATCCACTGTGAAATTTCCATTTCAAATTTTCTCTTAATGTGGCCAAAACTGGAACATCTACTCTGCAACAAAAATTGGAAAATTGTTTGCTGCATATCATTTTTCCTCGCATCTGCCCAAGCCATTGCCGAATATCATCAAATAAATAGCATTTTGTATACTGAAGGTTCATAATTTGTTGCTTTTTTCAAGTTTTATACACTTCAAAAGAAAAATATGAGAAATTAAATATAGAAATTTAATAAGAAAATATAAAGTAAATAAATCTTTAAAAGTAATTGATCTTAACTAATTATCAACTATCATTAATAATTACCTTGATTGAGTAGTAAAAGATTTAACTTGGCCTTTATTAGTAAAAGATTTAACTTAACTTTTTATTGGCCAAATGGATTACATTTATCCCGATAAAACCTTTTAAACACAATTAACGTCCTAGCAGCCTCCATTTTAAACGAACGTTTGATAAGTTCTGGAATCGAAACAAAGCTTCTCGCTTGCGAATAGCGTAAACGCCAGGTACAGAGCTGGCGAGAAATCGGGGTCCATTTTTCGACCAAGCGAGACCCCAACAGGTTGGGGAAACGGGTACGAGAATCGCAGTTGTCGTTAACAGGCGGAAAAAGTTACATCTCCCGACCCAACCCGGGTACCAGAATAGACGTGTAAATCGCATTGTCGACGTCCTCTTCTCACATCAATTCTCCTTTGGAAACTGCGCCTCGTTTGAACACAACTGTGTTCAAGGCGGTGATACTCCAGAACAAGAAATATCTGCTGTTCCAAGGATGAAACCATTTTCAATAGTTATACTCTTTCATAAGCACTCGCTAACAGATAGCGTGGCAAAATACCGAATGAAGATGTCACGGATTCAATTTATATCAAAAACTATTAAAGCCTGAAGAAAAATCAAAGTACCAATCTGTAAGGGATTGCACGCTCTTTAATTTGTTAAATCACATGTAATTTCAACATTGAATAGTTTTCGAGAGATTCAAGAAAATCTGAAAAGGGTGGGAGGAAATCCAAGATGGTGGCAACCTTTGAGACCCATTATCTACAAGACTATTAAAGCTGAAAGAAAAATAAAAGTATGTATTTGTAGGGAGTTTTACGCTTTTTAATTTGTTAATTCATTTGTAATTTGTAAATTGAATAGTTTTCGGGATATTTAGGAAAAAAAGAGAAAAATTACCATTTTACCCTCTTTCCACCACCCCTTTCCCCGAAACACGACGCTCGAGGTCGTTTGACTTTTTACTACTTACTACGGGGAGATTATGGAACAATTTGGCGCTGGAGAGAACTTTTCTTTTTGGATGTTTGGGTTTTGATCTAATTGTACTGTACTAATTGTAGTTATAAAAGTTACATGGCTCGACGATTTATTGGTTAGTGTCTCCATCTATACGTCCAAATAAAAACAAATTACATAAAAAGTGCAGGAGGGTCAGTTTTTGCTTGTATGCTCACTTAGACAATCCTACGATAGTATGATATGTGAAGATACGATTCGAGGAACTTCAAGCTTCGTGAAAATTTTCTTCCTTTTCAGTATTAATTTCTTTTAGAATACAATATGCTATCAAGATCGTTGTGCATAAAGTGTTATGTGGGGAAGGTGGAATAGTGGTATATCTTCCTTTCTTCGTTCCCCACTTAGATTTCAATGATCTATTTTCTATTGAATACTCTTCAGAACATCTTTGTAAAGATTCGCTTAAAATATGCTTTCGCTTTCGACATGCTCTAATTTTAAAGTAAGTAAATATTTAGATTTCAAGTATAATATATTTAAAAGCTGTATTAGTAAAAAAATTTACAAGACTGCAATTTAGACCGCCAATGCAACTAAGGTTCTGAATGACAGTCTATTTTATTCCATTTGACAACAGGCCATTTTTAGTTTAGAAAGCATTGCGGGTATGCTTGTGTAGGATATTACAACGAGTATTTAATATATATTTCAAACTTATGTGGTTTACTTAGAACACAAAAAGCAACAACAGTTTTTTATTATAAAGTATCATCCCAAACTGACTCTTCAAAATCAAAATAAGCTAAAAATTCTGCAAAAATTGACTTTTATATCTACAATATAATTATAAATGCATTATTTTTAAAATACAGCAGTATTTCTACAGAAATATAAAATCTGTATCTCATGTGAAATTAAAGAAAAAGAATTATATCTTGTAAATATCGATAAAGGAATAATAACTAGATGATCATTATAAGCTGACCATTCGTACTTATTTTATCAATACATTACTTATTTTTAATCTTTTGCCCTGACTAATCGTAAAATGTAATCAGCACACAAGTATGTACTGCTATGGGAAGACAAAAACAAATTAATTTATTGCAGTGTGAAATATTTCATTTTCGAAAAAGCAATCTTTAATCAACTCAACTCCCAACAGTATCGACTCAAAAAACAACATTTCTAGTATTGTTCCAGACGCGCGCACTCTCGCGACAAATAAGCAGAAATGCTAGAGTTCTTAACTGTTGTCACCGATATAATGATGGAACTGCTGATATTTTTGAAATAAAAAGTTAAAAGTTTGATTTGCCGTGTCTCTGAGCCATCGGAAATGCTTTTTCAAGGCTACCAGAAATCTTCAAAAATAATTTTTTCTTTAAATTTTCAACTAATCATTTTGAAAGGTTGCTGAAATTAATAGGAACACTATATAAGATAGAACACAAAATTTCATCGCAATATATTCGTTTATTTTGGAGTTATGCGTGTAAATGTAATTTTTAATAACAGTCAATTACTTTCACGATAAATGTTCCAGGCGCTTCAATTTTTGTTAAAATTTCATAACACTTTTTTCAAGTATAAAATTTTAAATGGAGAAGAATTTTTGTCATTCATATATAAGCTATTTTATTACTAAACTGTATATATTTTCTTCCATATCAAATATAAGGCATATTTTTTCCGAAATATATATTTTCGATTTATTATGTGTCTTCATTCTGAAATTCCTTTTTGAAATATAAAAATCAATCCCAATATTTGTTTGAAGAGTGTTAGAGTAACTAGGAATGGTGGTTTTTGCGAAAATAACCACCATACGTTATTCAGGTTTTTTTAACCTTCGGTTTAATTTGGCGGTTTAACCGCTCCAGCCGTTTTCTTAAATAACTGGTTTTCGGGTTTTTTCATAAAAAAACAAACGCAGTTTGTAGACAATTTTTTTTTTATAATATTGCTTTTGCAGGAAGTTGATATATTGTCCAATATTTATCTCTTCATAAAGACTCTTTCAATAAATAGACGCCTCGAGGAAGCGGATGTCGTAGATAGGCCTAAGATGATGAATTTCAAAGCTTCATAACTTCGTAAATTTTACTCTAATTGAACCTAGCATACTATCTCCTGATCCGGTTCATTTACCAGGTTATTGGTTTAAAAAAGAAATCGGTAATAACCAGGACAAAGAAATAACCGAAAAAACCGGTTAACCGAAACAAAAAAAACAGGTAGGTTTTTCCCATCCCTAAGAGTAACTAATAAAACAAATTAGAGTTATATCGAGTAATTTCGAGCGCCTGTAAAATTTATCATAAAGGCCATTAATTGTTTCATTTTTTTCAATTACAGTGAACTCCCGATTATCCGGGTTAATCCCCGGGAGGGATCGCACGGACAATAGAAAAACACGGATAATCCGAAAACTCCTTCTTATTAAAGAAAAAATCAACATCAGTATAAAAATATTAAAATTACTTACATTTGCATGCTGCATAACATCAAACTAGGAATTTTCCTTTTAAAATTTACTGCTATAAAAAATCTGTAAGGCGTTTTTGTTTCTGCTGTTGTCGTATATCGACACATATTTTATGAACTGCAGTAATGTCACCGTAACCAAATCCTCTTTGCCCCGTATAATTTAACAAAGTTTCCACAGATTGTTGAGCAGCAGAATGAGAAACTATATTTCCCTCATTTAATATATCTTCTGCATCAGTACTAGCTGATTCTCCATTATCAAGTTTTTGAAGGATTTCTAATTTTTGTTTAACAATTAAAACGTTTCGTTTTCGTTCCATACCACTCATTTTTACCAGTAAAAAATTTCACGCTACTAACTGACGATAAACAAGACGCACAAACTAAATGAACACGTGTGAAAGTGAAAGAAGACGAAGAAGTTAAAGAATGACGTGTCAGGGAGATGCGTGTTCGTGCGAGAATGTGCTAGCAGGAAGTGGATGATTCATTTCTCGGAAAATTAGGGGTTGAACCGGTAGAGATTGCACGTGGAGGAAGAAAAAAAAATCTATTCGTTAGCCTCCGCCGTCACGGCTCACTAGTTTCTCGGAATGAATCTCTCCATCGAACATGAACATCGATTTTACATGCACTATAAGCGTGAAAATGTTTTTCTTTAAATTTTTTGTGAGTCCTGAATGAGAACGGATAATCCGCAAACCGGATAATCCGCGCACGGATAATGGAAAGTATACTGTTTATCCATAACTCAGAAATAAATAAATATAGTTCAGTGAAATTTTGTGTTTCTTATATAGTGCTATTATTAATGCCTGCAAAATTTCAAATTGATTCACTGAAAAGTTTAAAAAATGATTTTGAAGGTCCTTGGTCGACGTAAAGACAAGTTGAAATCGGAATATCCATTCGTTAAAGAAAGAGACATCAACGACAACAGTGAAGTTGAGTATGTAAAATGTAGGAATGTGTTTTCATTTGCAAATAGTGTGAAAACCGTTGTTGAAAAAAGGAATTGAAACTAGCAAACATAAGTGGAAAAACATGAGTGAAAGTGTGAATCACATTTTAAGAAAAAGAAGTTTGAAGATATGAAGAAAAAATTTGTTGCAGCTGAAAGTCTGTGGACATACCACACCGTAATGTATAATCAGTCACTTCGATTAATGGGATTGTACCCGCAAATTAATTAACGTTATCTTGTTGCTTAATGGAGCCCATAGCCCTGAAGCAGAATTAATTTCCAGTATTGATGTTGTAGAAGTGCGCGGATTCAGCTCCTGAAAATTGCTTGCAATGAGGGAACCTGGAAGAGGTGTAAGCCGTAATTTGCAGCTATGATTCTTCTACTGTATCGTTACCTGATAATAATTTTTAGAATCGCATAGTGTTCAGTCATAGCGTTCATAGTCATCATTCACGTTTTCATATCTATCCATACCAAATTACACCATTTTACTATAGATTTTCCAGCCCAGATATGAGTATCCAGACTTTACCTTAAAGAATCATTTATCGTTTGTACAGAAAATGCGTAATTGGGAAAAACTTTAAAATTTTATAAAGACATTTCTGCAATAATAAAAGTGGTAATCCATTCTTTACAAATTTTAATCCCTAGCTGTGCAAAGGTGATATCTCGCTCGACTTGAAACTTCTTTATTCCAGTTTGTAGAAGTGCTTAAAATTTAATTTAAAAAATTTAAATACAGGATGGGAATAAAAATCCGCGGACATTTTAGGAAACCGTAAAAAATAAGCGTTTTGTAAAATGGATTTCGGGGTAAGCATTTGTGGGGGTTTTTTCTTGGCATAAAAAAAATTAGTTAAAAAAAACTCCGTCAGGCATCAGTATAAGGAGCACGGATGCGGAAAATATAAATTATTGATTTATTTATTTAAAGAAAAGCACACTACAGAGAAAACTCCATTTAAAGAGTGCTATAAACACACAACAAACACACAAAGAACAAAAGCCACCAAGAGTGAACAAAAAAAAATGCACTAGAAAACAAAAGGTTGAACACAGAGAATACACAAAATCATAAAACATTTGCAAACGTATAAATAATTAAAAAAGAAAACACATAATCACAAAAGCACTAAAACACACTATGATACTAAAAGTCTTTTTAAAAAATTAAAAGACCATTTCCAAAAGGCAAGGGTTAAAAAGTCAAATCACGCAAGTACCGAGTCTTCTAAAAACACACCAGGAATTTAAAAGTTTAAAATGTAAATGCACACTTGAGATAAAAAATAAATTGCATCACTTAAGATAAAAAGAAATTCAAACACGGCGCCAGGAACAGAGTACAAAAATTAAAACCTGTAAAACACATTAAAAAATGGTAGATTACATAAGAACACGGAAAATCAAAGTGCATGAAATTCTAAAATGATGTAAAGGCAAAATAAAACACATCATGTATTTAAAAGCTGTAAATATTTCGATTTAAAAGCACCAAGAGACATATTAAAAATGTCAAGTTCATCAGAGAACTTGTTAAAATTTTTATAAAACCTATATAACGAGAACCTCTTAATATAATTCAATTTTGAATATAAATTTGGAAAGGATCTTTGGTTCCTTAAAAATCTGGCAGGCACAGCAAAATCTATAGAGCTCATTATATTATTACAATCAATTGAACCATTAATAACTTTCTAAAAGAAAAGGAGCATAAACTGGGCATATTAAAAATATTACGTAGGAGTGAAGAAGATGCATCCTGCAAGTAACATTCATTTTTCTTGTAAAGTAAATATCTCAAGAGGTTGTTTTGTATTCGCTCAATAATTTCAATTTTGTTTCGGTAAATTAATAATGTTTAATTAATTATAATGTTTTTTTTTGTAAAACTGCAGTACGCATCATTTCAGTTAACCATTAAAATAGCTGCATG
>BGPR01019223.1:0-29640 GCA_013235015.1 Araneus ventricosus
TTATTATTATTATTATTATTTAATCATCAACAGGAAAGAAAATTTCATTTCCGATAAGAAAATATTTGATTAAACTTAACTGAAGATTAATAACTCGGTATTGTTTTAAAACCATTTTAATCATGATTCTGTAACACGCCTATATCCTAATTTATTCCTGAAAGAAGTCAAATCAGTAGGCATTTAACAGAAAAAATAAATATTATATCCTATCAATCGTATCTGTTTCGGACAGAAAATCTGTTTACCGGCACATCTACAAGAGATTAGAAAATATTATCTTGTTTAAGGAAACAAATAAAAGAAATCACTCATATTAGAGTTTAGAGGGAAAAAAGAATTAACAACGCAAGTCTGAGAGAAAACATGAGCAAAGAATTGATTATATAAAAAATAATTTATAATTTTCACTTAGAAGTGACTCTTCCGAAGCAGGTGTAGGTGAAGAAGCAGGTTTTGCCTGCAAATGTCTTCCATAAAGTCCAGATAGTTATCTCTAAAGAAATGAATTGTTTCTCGACCTATCATTTTCTGTGAATTATTTATTATAAATTTGATTAACTGCCACTTAACAGTAACATCTAATCTTAACTGTTCGTGAATTAATTAATCTTTACTGTAAAATGATTTCAATTCATCTATAGAATCTGTAGAATTCAGTTAATAACAACAAGGTTTCTTTCAATTTCTGAAATCGAAAAATTAGATGAGTTTGAAAGTGAAAATCAATTTCGAAGGTATCAACTGGGGAAAATATTCTTTGGAAAAACCTACACGGAATCGACTGAAGTGGTTGTTTGCTCCCAAACTCGGCTATTAGCTAAAGAAAGTGTGAACTTCCCGAATCATGAAACCCCTTTTTGTATTTTTTGATGTTTTATTTGTTAATGAAACAAAAAATTTCGAAAGAACACTGGATGATTACAAAAGAGCATTGTAACTTTGAAAGGCTAACCTCTGCAACTAAATACAGGGTGATCCATAAATACAGGCGAATGTTTGAAAATCAATCTAGTAGATGGCGCTAGCTACGAGCAGTTGAGACCAAATTTGGTGCTCCAATTTTCGAGTTTCCACAATGCTTCGTTTTGTTTTTCTCCTTCACGTTTGTCGTCAAAAACGTGTTTTGTCCTCTTTTTTGCGCTGTACGACAAGATCGAACGCACTGGATCGGTGCAAGACCATGAAAAAGCAATGCCCTCGGCCACTGTTTCCGTGGCCACAGACGAAGCAAAAGAGCGAGTAGACAATATTTTTTTTTGCTATATAATCACTCACTTTTGCACTTAAACTCACCGATCGCTAACGAAACACACACCTATACAATTGTCCTCACTAATAATCATGCGCACCAAGTTTGGTTTCAACTGTTCGCAGCTAGCGCCATCTATTAGATTGTTTTTCAAACATTACCTCTGGGCCACCCTGTAATGTAGAACAAGAATTGTAAGATCATGTTCTGCCCATTCATTTGTTTGACGACATACATCATTAAGAATGTCCTCCGTTTTGCCCACAACGTGAACTTGTTTATTTTCAGTTCAGAATGCAACAGCAAAATAGATGGCGCTCTCTGTTACAGAATTTACTAAAAGTGAATCGGCTAAGATTGTTGGACGTGCGTTTTATCGCAAATATGGAAATCGCTTCTTATATAGGTGGAGTATAGTCAGTATTATAGGTTTTATCAATTTACTAAAAATGATTCTGATTATCTATGCTTCTATGAGGATAATCAACTTTAAAGCCAAATTTTCTTTTTCTCTATGAGATGTGTTAAAACTGTTCGGATATATCGTGATGTCCCCACGAAACATTTTTGCATGTATGCTAATTATATATGAAACAAAGCTGTTTTTTGTAAGTGATTGGCCAACCAAAAGAAACACTTTCCGTTTCATAACCCTCTAAGTGTTTAGCTATTTTTATCTAACAGTTAAAGTTTTAAAAATTAGCATCTTTAACCCTCTGACCACCGAGGGTTCTCAAAATCTGAGTACAGTTGTATACGGAGGTTTGTTTAGTAATGGATAGGTGAAATAGATTAGTCCAACCTGTTTCCCCTTTTCTCCTCACTACGGGTGGTCGAAAATGTGAATGGAAGGCCTTTCATTTCTCATCTCTACCCCAAGGGACTAATGACCACTCGCCCAACTGCCTTCTCCCCGCTTTCGGAACAGTAACCGGCCGAAATCCGCCCCAATAGTATAGAAGTTGCATGGTCGGTTACGGCCGGCGTAGGAGTCAGAGGGTTAAATGAATAATTGGATCTTTATTTTGTTTAATCAAATTTCTGAAATCTTAAGAATATTTTATCATTGGTAGTTTAAGAAATTTTACACATAAGCATGAATTACGTGCTTTTGAACTCAACCTGAAAAATGGGAAAATGTATCTCAAATGCTTAGAGGGTTAATAAAAACCTATCAAAATTGGGGAAATCTTTTGTAATCAAGGTGCATTCCTTGAGAAAATGTGGTTTGCGAAATGATGCATAACAAAAAGCAGTTAGGGAATGAGAAAAGATTGTGATGTACTTTTCTAACTTAAATGTGATCACAGAAGGGATAGTCTTGCATCAAATGAAATAACGCATAAGTATAGGCTTAGGCACTATGGCTTCTAGGAAGATTTATTGCAAGCAGTCAAGCGAACACCCCAGCAGAAAATAATTTTCAAGGATAATATTCAGAAAAAAAACATTACAAATGATGTTTTTAACTACAATTTCGAAATGAATACTTTTAGAAAAATTAGTGCATAAAAAATGCTTAATTTTTCCAAAGTATTTATAAAAAATAAGAATGATTTCTGTAAATCTTTCACACTGTTATCATTCTTAACATATTCACTAGCTTTTGATTTCCGTACTTAATTCTTGATAGAAAAAAATTCTACCTTGTTTTGACGTATTGTAATGAGATGTAAATCATGTTTGCCATCTTAGATTGAAGATGCAAATTTATTGATTTTCTGGAAAATGTAAAGAAGAGAATTCAATTACTCACAGAGTAAATCTAATTACTAAGTACGGCAGCTTCTTCATATTTATTATTGCAAGAAACATTTGTTGAAGGTGCTGAGCTTATGAATTCCGATACATAAGCTTGTTATGAACAAAAGTTGATTACTGAAAAGCAAATTTGTACAGAATATAAATTTGGAGATAACACAGTGATGCGATTTGAATAGAAGTAGGAATAATTTCAGTATTTTTCAGTCTTTTTGTTTACATTGCATTTTCAGCCATTCAATATATTCATGCTAGATTTCAACGACTTATCAAGATTCTTGTAAACAAATGTGACACATAATGACTTTTTTCAGTGCTGTTAATGTTTTTCTTCGTTTTTAAACGCATTTCTGTTAAGAAGTTAAACGCATTTCTGTTGAATTGAGCTATTAATTTAGTTTATTAATGCTCGTTTTCTAAATGTTTTCTGGGTTACGCATTGAGTTCAGCTTATAAAGTTAAAAGAATGGAAATTTTTTAGATGAAGAAATGTAAATTTTTACAATTAATATAAAAAATCCAAGAAAAGTATATAATTTTCTTTTCAAAATCATATTATTTTCTTAAGGTTCTGTGGGTTATACGTTGAGTGCATCTTATAAAGCTAAAGCTAAAAGAATGTAAATTTAGACAAAGAAAAGTTTATTTTCCCCATTTATAAAAAATACTAGAAGAGTATATACTATCCTCTTCAATGCCATATTATTTCCCAACGTACTTTACTTTATTGTAAGGTACCTGGAGGTTTAAACGACCAATATTATTTCAAATTAAAATTGTAGTGATTTTAGTGAAGTTTAAATATTTAAAAACAAGAGGCTATTAGTATTATCTATCTTTACATTTCTTAAAATTTTTTGTTTTCACTTTTGATTTTCCCTTTCGAATTTAAAATTTTGCTAAACACTATTTTGGAAAGGTAATATAGCCATTATAGGTAATTCAGCCACATTCCCTTTTCCTGAATCTACTTCTTTTCCTAATTTTTTAACACAGTACCAATGACATGGAGTCACTGCAATTTTGTGCATACTGTAGTTTATAAGTCAAATATTTCAAGAAAGCACTAAGAATTATAATTATTCTCCCAAAATATAAAGGCATTTTATTAGAAAAGAGATTCTTATATGTTTTGAATCAATAGTAATAAATGCACTTCTAACAGTTTAAATTATCATGTCCAATATCAAACCACGAAAATTGATTTAAATTAAATGCGGCTTCCTATGCGAACGAATACAACCCTTAATGAAATTCACCTCATCTAGCTAATTAGTTCAGCATTATAATATGAATTTTGAATAATTAAAAACAAAAATGAAGAGCAGGCAGATTTGTAAGCATTCACATTCATAAGCAAACCGTTTGTTGATTAAGAACGAAAGATATTAAATAATCGCATTCATTTCTTTTCAATGCAGAAAAAACAGATATCCGTTGTCTTAAGGGATATTAATTTTTACTGTTCAAAAAGTTATATACATTGGTTTAGAGAAATAAGATAATTCTTTTATACGGGTTAATATGTTTTTCTTCAATAATTTACAAGTCTATTAAATTATGACTGAAATGTCACAGTTCAGATTTTGTTTCTAGTTTCATTTAGTTTCTTTGGCATGTGTTTATTTTTTTCTCAGGAAATGGTTCAGTTATTTTATGCAATCATTTCGTAATCTTCATTATTTAATAAAAGAAATTATAAAATATATGTATTTAAACATTTATGAAATAGGAATGAAATGTAGATAAAATAGCTTGTCCTGAATAAATTTTATTTTCTTCTCCTGATGAATAGCAGTCAATAAGGTCTTAGTAATTAATTAAAACAATGGTGAGCATTATTTCTACTCTTATGATGAATATATTTTGCATTAAATAAATTTTTTCATAGTACACGAGTTTTAATTTCGTTTATATTGTTTTGAATGAAGTTTTTCTTCCTTTTATTGATAAAAAATATAATGTTCCACTGAAAATAATATTAACTCTATTTGGGTCCTATTATTATTATTTTTGCATCAGGTAAATAACGCTTTAATAAAATTAATTTTGAATATCTTCAAGAGTTAATATAAAAATTATAACATTTTATGTATTCTAATCATTCTTATTAGTTAGTGCCCTTTTGTGATTGAACTAATAATTAGAATTTTTAATATCTGTGCTTGGTTAGACTATATAGATTCACAGATAGTTAACAGGAAATGACTGTTTTATTGAAGTTTTCTACGTTTACTACCTATCTGCAAACAAAAATCAAATAATCGTTTTTCATATTTCTTTAGATATCAAAATCTCTTAGCTACTTACATTATTTTTACAATCCCTATTGGCCCACGATACGATATCTCCACAATATCGTTACGATATTCTGAATGCCGCAAAACATCGTAAAGACATCGTGCGAATGTTGTAGGGCACCTTGTGCTAATAGGGATGTTATCAGTGGCGTAGCGATCGAGGGGCAAGGGGCTACAGATGTCCCGGGCGCTTGTCTTAGGGGCCCCATGGGTAGAAAGCCATAGTACGTTTATATAACTTTTTACAGTGAAATTTCATAAAGGGGCAAAAAAATATTGCTCTGCCCCGGGCTCCATTAACCCTTGCTAAACTAATGGTAGCGAAAAAAACTATATTATGTTCCGGGTGCCAGTTACCCTCGCTACGCCACTGAATGTTATTGCAAAAAAGTTATCAATAAAGTTTGTAATTCAGACGTCTCAGTATTCATAATTTGCACTTAAAATATTTTAGCTACTTCATACTTTACTTACTTTTGGCAAATATTTGCAAAAATATTTTATAATTTAGTTACTTTTTGGCTATGCTCCTTAAAATATTCTTAGCACTTTCGGATAGACTTATACATGAAGACTGACAAAAATGGGAGATAAATCAAAGTGTAGCAATTATAACAACAACAGAGATGGCGATATCCTGTTAATTTATATCCTGTTCGTTAAAGTTTTCGTTCATCAATCATTACAGGAGGATTTTACACCGTTACTCAAATGAGACTTTTAGCAATGTTTCTGCATGTTACGGATAATACAAATGTATAATACAATCGAAATAAAGATTGTATATAAAAAATAAATACAAAATTCCTTCGACAATACGATTTTAACCTGAGACGTTTAATGAACTTAGACTTCTTTATATACCATGAATTTTTTTGTCATTCTGTTTTTATGGGGTTAAGCATGATTTTCGTTTAGACAAATAAAAATAGTAAAATTATTTTGAATTAGATTGCTAGAAACGAGTGTCCATAACATTCATTATAATCCAAGTTTTCTCTCAAAACTTTCAGGATTTTTATATTAGATAAAATAGGGGGTATTCGTTATTACCGAGTTTCATTTTGGTACCATTTAGTAACTAATCTTCATCTGAAGTGACAAGTGTATGATAAAATTATTAAACATGTGATGAAAGGAATATGTATATTTCATCTGGTGTGTTATTATTGATTTTTAGGTTTCAGGCATATTAAGAATAACACTTGTATGCAAATATATGCATTTATTTTCTTTTATACTGATTTAAAAATAAACAAAATTTCATCCAATTTCATAATAAAAATTGAAATTATGCGCCGAAAATGATGATGAACCAAATGATTATATTCATACTTGTCGCCTGTCATATTAATTTAGTTAAAAGTTATGGAAACCATCAACATATTTCATGTACATATTATATACATTACAAGACAAAACTATAATAAATACGGTATGTTTAAAATCAAACACATAAAAGAGAAAGCATCTAATATATGTAAGTTATTAAAATACTTAGATACTTTTCTGGTTCTGGCGAAGGTTAAGCCTATTTTCGCGCTTGATTAAACTTTCTGCTTGGCGCCTATTTCTATCATCTTGATTTTTTTAGACCTTCTTTCCTCTGACTGAATGGAGGTTTCGGTGACACGACAAGCCCTCTTCCCAGCATTTCTAATAATATTTCGCAGCTGCATCAATTGGCCAAGAGATGCTTTGAATTAAGTGCAGCTGTAAAAACGTTCAGTGAAGCATTCTGAAACGTTTATACGGCGGCGGCGGTTTGTTTACATTTGACTGTTGCCATTCGACAATAAGTAATAAAAATGATTTCTGTGCCACGTACGTTAGCGCTTTATATATAAAGATATTTTATGCATTAGTTCCGTTCTCAATATCGTAATCATTAAATTGTATCTTTACAAGCAAAATTGCCAGTATAGTACTAAAGCATAGCCAGTATAGTATGCCAGTATAGTACTATAGTATAGCCAGTATAGTATGCCAGTATAGTACTATAGTATAGCCAGTATAGTACTATAGTATGGACAGTATAGTACTATAGTATGGACAGTATAGTACTATAGTATGGACAGTATAGTATGTCAGTATAGAACTAGTAAATAAATGCCAGTATCGTACTAGTAAATACAGGCCAGTATATATATAGCACTAGCATATTTCTAAAACAACGACTCTCAGCTGCTTAACATTATTAACTTTTTATATCAGTGTTAGTCACATCTCTCCTACTTTCAATGTTTTTTTTCTGATTTGACACTCTTTAAATATATTTCTTTAAAATTTTAAATTAGTATTAAAATATCTCTCGTTTTACTTAATAATGTGACATCCTTATTAGGACAAGATATTGTGGGATATATTTATGACGTTGCTCGTTATTCTGAATGCCGTACACTATTGTGAAGATATCGTAAAAATATTATACAGCATTTTGCGTTTTTAGGAATAAAACACTGAAAGAACTCAACTTGTTTCTTTCCACAGGTTTTATAACATGAACTCACTGGGTAAACTCTTTGATGGTATGATACATTTAATAAAAACACTTAATAAAAATGCACTTATACTAATGTACTAAAACCCGTTTATTCAATTTTAATTTTTTCTACATTTTTGTTTTCAATTTATGAAGCATTATTATAAATATTATGGAATCTTGAAATTCAAGTATTTCAAAAAATCACTACCAGGTGACACCAATGATATGGAAACAAAATTTAACTATATGAATCGACTAACTGATAATTAATCTCCGGAAATATTAAAATAGTTCATTTTCATCCAGAATACACAAGTGTGCAAAGTTTCCAAACTTTAGTCCATCAAGAAGTGATTGAAAAGTCGATTGTAAAAATCCCATCTTGACAAACATGAAACAAGTCAATTTAAATAACAGTATATAAAAACGATAAAAGCTAATTTTTGTGATAGGAGAGATTTATTTACATTAGATAACATAACGAATCACTTTTTGAAATCGAAATGAATCGGAGCCCGGGATTTTAAAAGATCGGAACTAAAAGACTGAACTTCGATCATTAAGATTCAAAATCATTTATTAAATCTTTTAATCTATTTTTATAGGTGGCATGTCATATTTGTATCAACAGAAAGTGTCTTTTTTATTTTAATTTCAATGTTTAATATATGAGAGGTTTTTGTCTTTATTCATGTCTTGCTACACTATTTCTGCTGACTCTTAACCTTCTAAGGTGAGGCCTACAGACTAAAAAACACTGACATAAAACGTTCAAACTGTTTACTAACTGCTTTATGACATTAATTAAGCATTTCCTTGTGTCAAGCACGGCAAATAACCTTTAGACACTGTTACGCTTTGTCTGAGTTTTCCTACGCAACTAATTAGCAACAATGATGAAATATGCACCAACAACACATCACTAATTAACAAGTTTTTAAGTATAGCTCTGGTGGTGTCTTAATATATTCTTGCTGTAAGTCATCCATTTAGTTTCTTAGAATATGTAAGAAAATAAAGACTCAGACTCTCATCAGTGTTTATTTATTCAAATTTTAATTAAAAATTATTAGAAATGTCTTCTGTTACTCTGCTAGCAGACAAGCAACCAGGCGTACAATGCATATTTTTGCCACTTAGAAGTAACTATTTATTCTATTGAATTATTATTACATATAAAACAAAAACTGGATTGAATTTTAAATTTACGATTTATGAAGACTTCCTTAATTATTATTCTGTGAAGAAATATTACCAAGGAAGCTGTTAAAAACAAGGAATTTGAATTTATATGGAGAATGTGTTACAGAATTTTAAAAATGTAGAATAAATAAAACACAATTTTTTACAAAATAACTAAGAAAACGTTCTTCTGTATGAAGAATATTTCTTTACATTTTCTAATAAAAGTTTTATTTTAAAAGACGTGCAGAAATGCAAAAATTAATTTTTCTAATTTGATGAAAAATAAAAAAAAATATTTTTTTTTTAAATTGCTGAAAAAAATTAATATTATAAATACATAAATGCACAATTTTGCTCAGTTCTTAGTGAAATTGAATAACGGACATTCTGTGACGAAATTATAAATGAAATTAATTTAATTTCGGTTGGTAATATCAAATAATACTACTTAATATTTCTGTCTATTTTCCTAATGTAAAGGAGTTTAATTTTTAAACACATCAATGAACAGTGTAATATGATTCATAAGAATTAAATATTTATAATTACCTAACGATATCTGTACTATAGACGAAACAAATTTAATTTTATTTCTTAATATCCAATACCAGTCTCATTTCATTAAAGAAATGGCATTCGGTATCGTATGAAATCCTTCCATAAACAGATCGATGGCGTCGACATTAATTTCTTACTCCAAATTAGTTGCAAGAGAAACTGGAATAATTTAATTACCCCACTTGAATCGATTATTAATGGGTACAATCATAACCATTGTTTACGCACCACTGATTCCACTAAATTAAGTTTCTCGCAGATGTTACGTTTTCCTATTCAGGATGGGAAATTATTTCTTAAATAATTCCACTTATTATCAAAGTGATATCATTAAAGAATGAATAACTGAATCAAGAATAATTCGAATTAGCTTCGGGGCGTTACAATATTGAAACGGATATAGAGTACTTCGATATTAATCGGTTTTTGAATATTTAAATGTATCATTAATTCGAGGGGCGTTAATACATGAAAATGTGAGAAATAAAATATTATAACATTGAATACAGCCTTTCTAATTAAGAAATGTGGAATACAATTTTTTGATTAGTGTTGAAGATTATTTTCCATTTCGAATTCATATGCAGTCTGTTGGCGATGCATCTTATACAATTGCCCGTTCTATAAAATATTCGAACCGGTAACCCACTCTCTGTAATTCAACACCATACAAACCAGACGATTCAATTCTATGAAAAAATATATTTTCACCGTTTTGAAAACTTCCTGATTTAGAAAATTCTTGAAATTTTTTTAATGCTAATTAAAATGTTTTTCTTCAAAGTGCAAAACTGAATACAATGGACCTTTATATTTTTCAAGATATTTTATATTTTACTCTTAATACTTATTACTCTAAATTTCCTATTCAAAAAGCATACAAAGAATATCTAATAACTTCAAATAGCTACATCTAAATACAACTAATCACTGATGCAGTTTCAACACTTGTCACACAACTAATACACATGTACGAAAGATATCCTAAATTGCTATTCCACAATTTGCTACCTAGACCAATCGTTTTCTGGAGATCTTCTAACTAAAAACTAAACTTCCATCGATCGTGGTTCCATCCCGTTCTCCTGTTCATTTGTACTCCTAATTAACTATTGAAGTTCCTGTTTCGTCTGTTTGGAAAGATATTTGTTCTCCAATTTTAAAGCACCAGCGCCATGCATTACGCTCATCCTTATATATTCTTTTAAGACTTGAATCAATAAAAATACCATGAAGGTAACAGAACGTAATTAACTATTGGAATTTCTGTTTCCTGTGTTTGGGAAGATATTTGTTCCCCTATTTTAAAGCACCAGTGCCATGTATTACACTCATCCTTGTATATTCTATGAAGATTCGAATCAATAAAAATACTAAGAAGATAACTGACAGATTTTGTCCAAAAAGAAATTAAAGGCATCATAAGCTGAGTTACAAAAATTAATATAATTATTTAAATAAAATAAAAATGTTAATATATCACGTTTTTAAAACGGACTAAAAAGTATAAAATAATTTCTTCTAGCCCTATGCAGATTTATAACCCCATACAGATTTAAAACGAAAAACGTGGAGCGCATGCAATAGATAATTGATGCATAAATAGTTTATTTCAGTCACTAACAATTTTATTGCAATGGAAATGATATCAACTGTTGCGTAAGTTTTCTCAATGACAGCTACTCCCTACACTCCTTACTATTAAATATTGCACGCGCCCGACGTTTTTCGTTTTAAATCTGTATAGGGTTATAAATCTGTATGGGGGTAGAAGAAATTATTTTATACTTTTTAGTCCGTTTTAAAAACGTGATATATTAAAATTTTTATTTTATTTAAATAATTATTTTCTGCTTTTTAGTCTTGTGTGTGTGAAATTTTGCAATCGATTTTAAATATCTTGATGAGATTATGACGGAGACATGTGACAAATTTCAGGTTTATTTCAGTTTCTCTTCACCTGATAATAAATAGAAAATTGTTATTTTCCTGAAAAATTAAGTTACATGCCGCAGAGACCTTCAAGATGCAATGAAAAGCGTACTGCTCATGTGCAAAGATATGGCTAAAATATGGGGTGTTTCGATGATCCCATGGGCCATCCATACACCCAAGAACCAAGTCTGTAATTTTAATAGTTTTCGAGATATAATGAAAAACGTACTGCGCATGCGCAAAGATATAGCTAAAATATGGGGTGCTTCGATGATCCCATGGCCCATCTATATACCGAAGAACCAAGTCTGTAATGTTAATAGTTTTCGAGCTATAATGAAAGACGTACTGAGCATGCGTCATGCAAAATACGAAATGACAGACAAGAAAGCGAATTAATATTGCATTGTCATCTAGTTCTGAACTATGTTTAAAGTTTCAAGTCTCCAGCTCATCGGGAAGTTAGTTTAAAATTCATTGTACAATTTGAACCGAACAGACAGACAGACAGAGAGACGAGAAAGCGAGTTAATAAAAACGTGGTAAAATAATGAAATTGAAAATAAAATTCGAAATTAAATAAGAGGAAAAGATGATAAAATAAAGCAACCTAATTTATTGGCAATTCGGTGAGTTAATCGATCGATTTATCTAAGCTTTCTTTATTTAGCATCAATAGAAAAGGGGAAATTGCAAGGAATTTAATATTAAGAAATGCCTTTTTCATTCCCAAGATAATATTTGCTTTCCTCTCCGGCGGGATTTAATATTCTTGTTAAGTCTTGCCAAACTATCTTTATTTTTAATTCAGCGTAGACAATCATCGGGCCGTTATTGAAATATTTTGAGGTACATTTTCAATAAATTTAGCCCAGTAAAAGTGTGAAATTAAATTTCTCCATCACATTATGAACAAGATCATTACTAAAGATATACTAGATATTAGAGAAGCGTTTTATCAGAAGAAAGATTTAGGCTTCATTTACCAAATATCGCTGATGCAACCTAATTGTTTTGCTTAATAACAGATTTAGAAGGAACACTTTAGATCTGAGAGAAATGTGTATTTTGAGAATTAGTTTTTTAATACTCAAAATACATCATTCGTTATTTCCTTTCAATTATTTTGACCAGAGTTAGAGAGTTGTAGTTTGTATTTTCAGTAATAGTAACAAAACTTCTGATGTAACTGCATTTCCGAAATTTTTCTTAAACACTATTTGAAAAATAGAAAATATCCAAGTAGGGAATAAACTATTTAAACAATTAAGAATAAAATGAAGTTTGCTGAAAAGTACTTCATTATATATTGAAGAATGCAACGGCCCTATCAATTCGAGTGCTGCAATTTTTGTGAAAAAAAAAAGCGTTAATTCGGTTCCTTAGCTACAATAAGCCAATGACAAGCAGAATTTTTTTCAGAGTCTCTTTTCCTATCAGATTTTTGAATGATTATCTTTAATCAAAAATCCTATTGTGGACAAAAAATAAAAAAATGAAATTCCATTTAATGCAATTTTCATAAGGAAAGGAGAAACAAAATGTGATTGAATGGATAGTTACTTCATGAAAATGAAGCAGCAGTTATTCAATATAAAGAAAAAAAGTATTTTCGACCATTACATTAAAACGGCCCATTTGAATTTGAAGAACAAGACAAGATAAGATATTTTATTTATTATAAAGTATTTTTAACACTTGGAACTCCAAAAATAATTTTGATTCACTGCTTTTATTAATTCATCATGAAAATTGTAACTCATTTCAAAATCATTCTAGTTCTAACAAGAATACGTGTATTTCTGATATTTTTATTAATTTTTAAATAAGCATTTTCATGTTAGAACGATTTACTAATTGTAAATTTATATTTACGCAGAATTTAATTAAATAAAGATATTTGCATGTTTTATTAAAGAATTATTTTTATAAAGGGAACTAACTAATAATAACCTACAATTCAAATAAAGGGTTTCTGATAAGTTTAACGGAAATAGTATTCCATTTCAGTTAAAATAGAGCTGCCAACAGCAATTTTCCGACTCATAAAACTATGAAATCTCAATTCCTAGTTCGACACTTTTTTAAACTTCTTACAAAATGATTTTTAGTAAATGTAACTGCTTACAAGATGATTTACAATAGTTGTAGCTATAGAATGTTCCTACGATTGATAGAGTCGAATGAAAACCTTTCATTTTACGACATAAACATTCACTTTTATGACTTCTCTATTATTTATGAATTTATTCTAACCGCTTTTTGTGTATTCCAATAATTGCACTGATGGAAACTGTTAAAGTGTAGTAATTCTTTTACCGCATTTTCAAAAATCTGATATCACATCAGATTTTCGATAAAATTCCGCGAAATAATTTTTGTGTCATGCACTCGTTCTCCTCATTTTACTTGTGAATTGGCTTATTTACAAGAAAATAGAATATTTTTAGATAAAATTCTCCTTAATTTACTTGCAAAATTTTGTTGTTTAAGAGAAATATGTAAAGTTTTTGTTGAGATCCGGACCTATGAAAAGCAGGAATCTAAATAAACAATTCAATGCAAACTGATACGAAAATAAAAGCTATTATTAAGAAATAAAAGATACGAAAACAAAAGATATTATTAAGAAATAAAAGATACGAAAATAAAAGATATTATTAAGAAATAAAAGATACGAAAATAAAATATATGAAAATAAAAGATAGCATTTCTAATTTAAAAAAAAATATCATCTTTCTCATTTATGAAATTATGAATATTTAGTTGAATTTAATTCTTCTAATATTGATATTATATCGATTTTGAATTCAAATTTTAAATTTTTATCAATTTTCATATACTTGACAAATTTCTCAACACAACTACTAAGAATTTAAACATTGTCTGTTATAACTTGAAACAGTGGTACTCGATGTAGTATGTTTTGCACTTTTATATTTGTTGTGGGAACAGAGATAAAAATAATAGATGATAATATAAATAGATAATTTATATACATAGATAATTATATAGATTTTTATACAAATAGATAATTTTTATCTTCTTGACCCGGATTGGCAACTTAATGTATTTGACCTGCTAAACCTCCCATTCTGTAGCAATTAGAAAGAATACTACATAAGACTAATTTGAGAAATTCCCACGTATGCATAAAATATGAAATAAAATACTATTTAAACGCATTAAAGCAAAGAATGATTGAAATCATGTTAAATTTCATTAATTAAATTAAAAATGAATTTTATGCCTAATATTTCGTTCGTAAACAAACTAGAAGATTTTAAATTCACAAATGATTGGCATAAATCGTTTCAAAAGAAATCTATTTTAAAAAGAATTATTTTGGTATAACTGAAAGAAGAATTTAAGAATTAAATTACCAGAAGAATTAAATAAATACCAAACAAAGCAACTTTATTTGAAAATATTGAACTCCCAATTCTTTATTCATGGCTCCAAAATGACGAACTCAAATATACTCCTGCTCAAAAAATGAGCAAAAAAGGAAAAACTCGGTATAAAACAAAAATATTTAATGGATATGCGTGAAAGTTGTACACAAGGTAGGTAGACCACATATCAAACAATAAAGCAAAGACAATCAAAAACACATATATTACGGCCGTCGCTGCGCGACAGCACAAATTGGGAGGCAGAATGTGCAATGGGAACCACACGGTAATAACGGATATGAGCTGAATGCATGCTTGAGAAGAAGAAGTTGAATGCATGCTAACTGAAATGCATGCTTGACAACTGCGAGGTATGCTGGCAATAGTATCGTTGATCTCTTTATGTGGCAGTAATGCCCATTCCTGTAGTAAGGCTTGTTGGAGCTCGTGGAAGGTGCGACCTGCAATCTGTCTTCCCAACATGTCCCTCACATGCCCTATGGTGTTCGGGTCCTGTGATCTAGCAATCCACGCCATCTGTGGAATGGTTTCACTCTCCAGATAACTCCGCACCAATCGTGCTCTATGCGGGACTGCGTTATGGTCCATAAGTATAGCGTCGGTACAAGGCCGTACAAGAGGGTGTAGGATTTCGTCGCGATAATGGACAGTTGTGATGGAACCCCCAGCGAACACGAAGAGGTCGGTTCGGTCGTTCGTTGTTATGCCTGCCCAGACAAGTAACCCGCCACTTCTGTAATGGTCTCATTCGACGATGTTTGGCGCCCGATAGCGTGTCCCTGGCTCTCTCCATATCATTGACCTTCGGGAATCGTTCTATATGTTAAATCGAGACTCATCCGTGATCAGTACGTGGCCCCACTGCTCTGATGTCCCACTGCGATGTTCCCGAGCCCAACGCACCCGCCATCTTACGTACGCTGGGGACAAAGGCACACAAACAACAGTTCGTCCTGCGAACAGTCCTCTTTCATGCAGTCTGCAAGACACAGTTTGGCGGGATATGGGACTTCCTGCAGCAGCAGAGAGCTGCGACGCCAGCTGTTGTGCTGTTAGTATCCTGCGGCGTCTGGCCCATTGCAACAGGTAGCGATTGTCTGTCTTTGTGGTGATTATCCGGCGTCCAGACCACGTCTTCTACTGGCGTTTTGATCGCTTTGGTAATGGTTCCACAGCCTATGGATGACACTGCGATGCACATTCAGTTCTCTGGCAACAACAGATTGTCTTGCACCAGTTTGCAACATACCGACAGCCCTCCAACGCATGTCATCGTGCAAATGGTTTCTTCTACTGATGCTTTCCGCTTTGGCTATCTCGGATTCCGCGGGACTATCGCTGCTTGCGAATTGAAGCATAGGTCCGGCAAGTCCCTTTTTAAGGCGTTGCAGTGTGAACACGGGATTGCGTTTTATGCTAATTTTGATTACCTATTTGTATTAGGCGATGCAACCTCTACCTCATATGTAAATTTTGTGTTTTGATTCACCGTTTTGCATGTGTACGGCGTATTTTCGTGTTTGTTACTTAATTTTGGAAGGGGTGTACAGAAAAATCTTCCCGCAATCAAACTTATCGCAGACATTTTGCCCACATTATCTAGCAGAAAGAAAGAGGCAGTTTTAACTCGATTATATATTCGATTCATTAGTTTTGGTCTTAAATGCTACTTAGTACTTATTACTTAGCTTGTTATAATAAATAGTAAATAGTACTTAGCCAGTCATAAATGTTAATTACTAAGAAAACCTGCTCAATTCTGACCGATATGTAACCGTTCTTTATCTCTTTTCCTTATTTTTCCCTTTACAATGCCAAACTAATATTTAAAATACTCAACACAAGTCTTTATCATTTACCTCCTGAAATTCCTTATGTTATCATTTTTGATTATAATTAACTATATAAAACTTTATCAAAATATATAATAAAATGGTTTTGTTGACCGAATATTTTCCGAATAAAAGATACTTCATATTGTATTCTGCAAGTAACTTTCTGAAGCAATTAAATGTGCTCACGATTTTATCGACACAGAGTATTTGATATTTAGAATTTTGAAAATTTGGATTTAATTTTTTTTATTTTATGTACTATATTAAGTTCTTATAAGTTAAATTCAGGTATGCGTTTTTTAAGCCATGTGGCTGGCGTAATACAGTGGAGAGTATCTTTTCTGCTTTAAAACTAACAAAGCCTACAGCTTTGTACTCTATCAAATTTTAAATTAACTGAAAAATTACAGAATCATGAAAACCTTAAATATGCAAGTATATGGTAAATAAATTAAATTATTTATTGGCTCTCGTTAAAATGATACGAAAATAGTCCAATTTCTGCTTCAAATTTTTTTATGATCTCCTAACAAATTGACATGATCGCATAAAACAAATAATGAAGAATGAGAGTAAACCAACTATAATGGTTATTCGTATTTTTACAGAGCACTTTTCACAATAGGATAAATTCTCCAAGCTCGATTCAGATTATATGACTTATTTCACTAATAAAAAAATAGCATGAGCATTTCCATAAAGAATTGGTTAGAACATAACGGCCTTATTCACCATCGATGGTTAAACCATGATCAGCGGTTAAAAGTGAATTTACACAAACAAGCGAATGCTGACCGAAATGATCGACTGGATGTATAACCTAACTGGCGAGTTGGCGAGAAACTCATTTGGCTCGAAGGCTGAGGATAATTTTAAAAATCGCCAACAACCGAGAATTTGAGATACCATGCCAAAATAGCAATCCGCTAGGGTATACATTTGGCGACTCACTTCGGTCAGTTTTCGCATCATCATGGCAGAACCATCATTTAACCGCTGATCATGGTTTAACAATGGATGGTGAATAAGACCGTATGTGTCATAATTTCAAATTGTAAAAATATGTGTGTGAGGCGGGTAGGCAATTTTCATATTGCGCGGAAAGTCGCAGATGGAGAAGTTAAAATCTTCAGTCAACAAATAGAAATTTCATGGATGCAGATGTTTTTACTTTATCTTCTTTTTTTCAGAACAAAAGTAATTCTAGCCTTTGCATTCGGGCGTCTTCGTTTTTTTTATTTTAACTTCCAGAGAAAAAATCTACGCAAGCTGAAGAACTCTTCTTCGGTTTCAATTGGTATTGTAAAGCACCTCTATTACGTGAGAAAACTTCAGATAAGTTTATATTGAATAAACTTCCTCCCCATGTTTTTTTTCCGGAATTGTGATAATTGGAAAACAGTCAAGAGAAGACAACTAAAACATCTATAAGTTCAATGATTTAATTGCTAAATTTTCTGCATTTTTAGCTTTTTAAATAAAATAACTTGATTTCAGACCATTTTTTCAACAGTTCTTTTTGGAACGGGAGATTTTTAAAAATTTATCAAACGAAGGATGTAAGTGAGGTGTTAAATTGAATTAGTTACACATTGGTGAACCTTTTCATTAAATTTTAAGATATTTTTTAAGTTTATTCATGGAAGAAAAGGTCTTTTTTCCGATAATCTGAACATTGTATTTTCATCTTATGTTCACATTCTATTCAGTATTATATATTTTGGTTGTGAAATGAATGATTTTACCTGGAAATTTTAAAACGACGCGTTATTAATTTAATGTTTTGAGTAACAAGATAAATAACTGGTATAAAGGAGGTCAGAATTTTAGCGAAAGCAAACGGAAGTCATATTTTATTGATGTCTTTTTACTTTCTCGTATACGAAGTATACAAAGAGAATGTATTGCAATCGTCAAAAAAAAAAAAAATAGATCTCGAGATTTTGACGAATCTCCACGTTTTAGACCTCCCTGAGTCCGAAAAACACAATTTTAGAATTATGTCTGTCTGTGAACACGATAACTCAAAAACTATTAGAACTACAGGGATGAAATTTGGTATGTGAACTTTGCACATAATATGCGGGTTTCTGTCAAATTTGGAGAAAATCCGTTTACTGGAAGTCTGTTTGTCTGTTTGTGTTCATATGAACACGATAACTCAAAAACTTAAATACCTAGATGGATAAAATTTTGTGCACAGTTTTATCATTAGGAATGTAGGTCCGTATCAAACTTTGGAACAACTCTGTAAAAGGTTAGAACTGTCTATCGGTCTGCAAAATCACATACTTCTGAACACGATAATTCCTAAACGCTATAACTTAGATAACTAACAATTGGCATGATGTCTACTAACATTAATTGTAGATCGGTGCCCAATTTTCGTTTCAATCTGTTGAAAAGAAAGTGTTCAAATAACATATTTGGTTTCCTCACCATTCCACGACGCAAAAAAGGCGCGGTCAATGCGCGCGTTTTTTCCCCCCCTGGGTTAGGGATTGGGGTAGTTTCACCCCCTTGTTTGAGCCCCCCCCCCCCCAGTGTTAAAGCGGATACGAGAAAGTTTTGGGGAGACCACTCCCGCTGGTTTTATCAATAATCAATTTATTAAAAACGCAGTTATTGGATTAAAATTCAAAAGTCGAGGAAGATATTTTTGGTAATCGTATTTCGTCTATAGTGGGAAAATATACCAAATGTTGAAGTATCGAAATGAATGTAATATCATTTGAAGGAGAAAGATTCAAATGTTAAAACGGTTTGAGTCCGGTCATAGTGAAATAATTGAGTTACAAATATAAAAGCGATGTTTTCCTGTTTACTTACAAAGCAATGATTCAATAAATCTCAGTTTAACTGAATATTGATATTTTACATTGTTAAAAAGGGAAAAAAAGCGATAGATATAATTATATTTTTGCCATTTATATTGATTAGTTTCATCAAAAAACATTATGTTGCACATTATATTCACATTCACATACGTCACCACATCGTTTTAGATGACAATTTATGATAAACTCGTTGCAATATACATTACTGCTTTAGTTTATAAAATATGTTAACAAAACGCTCAAACTATTTTATAGCCTGTAACATATGTACAGATATACTTCTCTGATAAAGAACATGAATAAGACACATCATCTATTTAATAGCATTTACACAAGCATAAAATATCTTCTCTTACAGAATACATTAATAAAACACCATAGCCATTTTATAACATGCAAGTTTGATTGTACAAATTTGTTATAAAGTATAAAATGCCTTTGATTTTAAAATGCTTTAATATAATATCCTAGCTATAAAATAAATTAATATAATACCTTTCTCTAACCTGTAGCATACGTATAAAATGTCTTTGCTTAAAACATGCATGGATAAATCACCTGAGATACTTTATAAAATGAACACCTATATAATCAATAAAACACTTTTTAAATTTTATAATAAACTTCTAAACTTTATAAAATGCATGTTCAAAGCGCATTAGCAACTTTATAGCATTTATAAACATACAAAATGCCTTCGTTTATAAAATGCATTCATAAAACACATTAGTGACTTTTTAACATGTCACACACTCATAAAATATCTCCGCTCATAAAAAGTTTGATCAAGACACATTAAGCACTTTATAATATTTAACTTTTTCTTCAGGTTTTATGAATTCTTCACTAAATGCTTGGAAACCTATTACCTAAATACGTTGCTTCCCATAATGTTCTTCAGTTTTCCCCCAGTATAGTTTTATAAGCTTTACTTATACTCCAGAAATTTGGTAACGCCGTGTGGTTTCCGTAGAAACTCGCATTCCCTTCACAAACCTTTTAGCTCAATTGTGACAAAAGTGCAAATGACAGCTTGTCAGTGCGCGTCGAAGTGTGAATACCCTCTGTATGCCAACGCTTCGGGGGCTTCATTGTATTTTGTTAAGGGAGTTGAATGTAAAATCCATTCCCTCTATAATGTTCTGATGAACAATATTTTGTAAAGTATATATTTGGCTTCATGCTACAAATTTTATCATGAAAATATTACTATTTATTTTCTTCGCTCTTTTAATATTTATCTTATTTATCGTAGGGATTCTAGAACTTTTGCAAAGATATATAAGATGTATTTTTGTTCGCAGGAAAAATTCGTGGACTGATATTTCAAAAAAATGATGAAAGGAAGTAGAAATATGTGGAGTCTTCAGAGCTTAAGTAAACCAAATCCATGTTTTGCACATTTTGCACTGATGCTGCCATGGTAGTGTAGAAATGTTATATTTTCTTTGAAATAATAATGTTATATTTTTAATAATAATGTTATATTTTTAATAATAATGTTATATTTTAATAATAATGTTATCATTCTAATAATGATGTATTAATATATGTTCTAATAATGATGTATTAATATATGTTCTAATAATAATGTTATCATTCTAATAATGATGTATTAATATATATTCTAATAATAATGTTATCATTCTAATAATGATGTATTAATATATATTCTAATAATAATGTTATCATTCTAATAATGATGTATTAATATATATTCTAATAATAATGTATTAGTATAGATTCTAATAATATTGTGCTAGTATATATTCTAATAATATTGTTATTATTCTGTGTAATAATAAGTTCGCAGTTCACTTGCATCTACCAGTTCGCAAGAGTAATTAGAATTCCACTGTTATTTTAAATATAGCTGTATAGTAATATAGCTCTATAAATGTATCTGTATTCTGGGAAATGAATCTCATGGACTTGGTTGACTTTCACTCTGAACTCTCCACATATTAGTATATTAGAAATGTGTATTAGATGCATCAGATCATGCAGAAAAGAAAAAGTATGATTGAATTAAGCATTACTTACCTTCAACTTAACTCGATTGAGAGCAGCGCCCTCTACATTCTTTTCTGCCGATGAAGACAAGAACATTTAGATTTCGAAAGAAGCTCAAAATATGGAGTAAGATTACTTCATATTTGTATTCTATTTTTTTTTAACATGAGAATGTTTTTAGTTTAATACTATCTGTAATTTGCGTCTTGCGAATATCGTTACATCATCAATGCAACGTTTCGTTGTATCTAACCGTCACTACTCTTGGGTAGTAGCTGCTCACAAAGAGCATGCTTTTTCAAAATTTTAATTAGATTTTTAATCAATGTAAAATTATTCGATATTTAAACGTTTTCCTCCAATAACTTCTAAGAATATTAACACACAAAAAGGAATTTTTACACCACTTTAAAATAAAATATACTTTTCAAGTGGTACAAATTTTATTTACGTGCAATTTTTCCTTAATTTTAAGAGATTTTTAAAATTAATTTTAAACGCAATTTATAACAATGCTCTTTAATTTTATAATGAAATTCGAATATGCTTTATTGTTTTATCAAATCTTTCACTTGTGTACTTATACAAATGTTAACGTTATGAAAAAAGTCTCTCTTTGAACAATAATTTCAGAGCAGAATTTTCACTTTCACTTTTTTAACATGATAAAGTTTTTATGTTTGAATTGTTTCTGTAAATTGAGTGATGCAAAAACCATTAAGTAAAGAATGCAACGGCTGATGCAATAATCGAAGTCAGAGAAGAAAACTAGATAGAAGAATCAAACTTAAAGCACTATCATGCTATGATGTTTCAGACTAGAGTTGTTTACTTGTGTTGTGTAGTTGCAAAAGAAGCCATCTCCATTTTTTTCACAAATGCGTTTCTTCAGAGATTTTAAGTCTATACAGTCTCTTATACCACTTGACAACACGAAAATGTTTTAAACCCTGCCCTATTCAAGCTTAAAAAGCGAAAAAAGTTAAGGTGTGCTGCAGAACCGGCCATCTGCACTAATGGATACGGATTCAAAACCAGCCTTCTACAAATCCACCAGGAAGCGCAGCGGTAGTTTCGTGTAACTTCGCCAAACGCAGGCATATAGCTGTTAATGTGTACCCTGCGATAAGTTCGAGTTTGGTTTTTCTGAATTATTGCACTTTTGAACAAGATGGAGAAAAGTATTGAAGTTATCCTCATCAGATACGGTAATGTAAAAGAGATTTGGGTGGAAGCGAGAGGCGGCAAAGCAGCAAAAGTAGGCTCTATTCAAAACAATTCATTTATTTATGTATAAAAGTGGATGTGGAAGACGACTATAAGACAGGAGGAGCGTAAAGACCACGGAAATGTCCGTTGTGCTTTCAAAAAAGAGAGGGGAGACCGAAATCAGAGCCACTTGAGCCCAAAAGAGAATGCTGTGATCTCTCATAAATACGTTCAAGTACGTGGAATTTCACTACTGTAATATCATATACAGAATAAGACTCATGTGAGAAATAAATGTTTTTACTATATAACTACTGTTATTGTAGTGAGACACTGGAAAAGATGTAGCCATGAGAATCTGATTTTTTTTATGATCGAATCTATTTTTATGGGATACCTCCTTATTTCTATAATGTTTTGAGAAAATTATTGTTTCTATACAATTTGGCATATTTATTTAGATTTCAGATTGTTTCAAAACTGTCCATGTCAAAACGAGCTGCACAACTGTCCATCTCCAAAACAAAACATTAAATAACTGTCCCTTCTTCAAGCCTCATTACCATAAATTGCATACTGAATAACACTGCCCGAATGCATCGAATACCATGCAGTATTTTTTAAAATTTCATTTTGGGTAGACGTGACATAAAATCCACTTTTCAGAAGGATTTTATGTTTTAGAGATGGTCAGTTTTGTAGCTACACGACTCACAAACTCTGTATTTTGATGTTCGTTTTTCTAACTGTGTCCCTGATAGTACAGTATCTCTTGCGGTCAGATCACTATGAAAATTGTGCAAATCAGACCAATTGTTACTCATGTAATCATGTTTTGAATATTATAAATGTGTGTTCGTGATATTAACAAATATGCAGAAATGAATTCACTTACTATTTCGAAAAAAAATTTAAAACGTCAGTACTCTTCTGAGGTACATCATTAATTTTTTAAAAATAAATATATGAAGCAATAAAATTAATGCGCTATTTTTACTTTCATTTTTTGCGACGAATTTTCTTCGAGAAATTGTTGGAGTAATAGTTGTTTGAAATCCAATTAATTTGATCAGGAATTTGTTCAAGAAAAATATTAATGGCGCAAAAATGTAATCTGCTTTATTTTTATCTTTTTTTTCCTTCGTAACCTTCTTACGTTTTATTCCATATAAAAAGTTTAAACGGATTAGTGTTTAAAAAAATCATATATTTTTGGCAGTAATGGATTTTTTAAATCCCTTAACATTGCATGATTCACGGCTTTGTAGGATATTCCTTAAGCATGATTAGAGAGTCAACGCCTGTCCGTTAATATCAAGCTAAAACACCACAACTTCATGTTTTTAAAAGTATTCTTGCTGTAAGGTATTTCTGTGTATTTTTTCTAGACTTTAAGGCTCAATGGACGCTTAAAAAAGTTAAAAAATATGCTTCTCTAAAACATTTTTTCAACAGTATTTAATGAAATAAAGTCAAGCCTTTAATCGTAATGTTTATTTAGTAAATGCTCCAGAAGTTTTTGTATGAAAGCTTTATTAATAAGTACAGCTAGTCTCCTTCATCTTTTTTTTTCTTAATAAATCTTAAAAATTATGTGAAGACTGTAAATTCTAAAAAATAAACAACTGCAATTTTGAAAAAAAGTATCGATACAGGACAATTATATTCATATATATATGCAATGTAAAGAAATATGTTGACATGAATTTGACAAGGTCGTAATAAAAAATTATCGCATTAATTTTTTTCCATTAAATTCAGAGAAGTGTTTGTTCATACAATAATTTCTCTGTTAAAAATAAAGGTGGTTGTTCATCAAACCCTTCCGAATTTTGTAGGCAAATCGTATAATAATAATAATCTCTTTCAAAAGAATTACTTTACAGAAAAGTTTTCAGGACAAACAAAAACTTATCCTTGTTTTTAAATTTATAAATCTGGGCAGTTTTTCTTTCGTATTGTTTTCCTAGTAGGAGGATGTATCGGAAAATACAACTTCTAGAAATGGCAAGAAAGATTGAACCACAACATTTGATTTCTCCAATTCTTTCAAGAGACTGTAAAGGAATCGCTTCGAGGTGTTCTGGGGACAAAAGAAAGTGGTTGTAAGGAATGTTTTCTCTTGTGTGTTTCGACTTTGGAATTTGAATTTAGTTCGAAGCTGGACATATTGATTTTTAAAACCCCAAAACCAAATTTCGAAAACATCAGTGTTTTTTTTAAAAAGGAACTAATTTAGCCGTGAGCAACGAAAACGCACTACCTACTTTTTTATAAATATCTAATTATAAATTTAATTGGACAAATAATATTGTTGAAAAGAAGGTAATTTTTAAAAATGTGCAGCAGAGAGACATGACTGTGCGCTAGTTTTTTTATTGCGTCTTTCTTTAAGTGATTGCATCAGCCTCGTGAATAAAGCATGAAATTGGTACGTTTTCATTAGCCAGTATTGTGTTTGTGCATCTTATTCTGATTTTAATATACTTATATATTTACTAGATAATCACCCATCATGGTATGACGGGTGCAAATGGCCTCTTCATTCGAGAGATTTCCCGTCAAATTTGACGTGTTTAAATACGTATGTATGCGAGATAAATGTTTAAACTTGATTGAAAACAAATAAAATAAATATATGTTTTATGACAGGAAATATATTTTTATTTACATATTTCTTTATTCAAAAACCCTTTTGGTAAACAACATTCCGTGTGAAGTATTTTTCATTGTTTAACAACTTTATTATAATTCAATAACCATGAAATTCTTAACTTGTCAAACGTAAGTCAAAAGTTAAAATTTCAAAGGGACTCTTTTCCGAAATTATAATCAAAACAAAGCACTTCTCTGCTTTTCAAACGTTGCCAAAAAATATTATCAAATTATATCATCATGATTTCAATAATTAATGAGATGCATCGTGGCGTCCAAACTGTATGATATACCACTGACATGATTTACTACTTTCTATTAAAAAACGGAAATTAATTTGAAACATATGATTAATATAATTTAAAATTTCTCGGGAACTATTGAGAATAGCGAGATAAATTTTATATCAATCGATAGAAACTTTTATTTTACTATTTTAGAGCTATTAAATTTAAAATTAGAACGACAAGTACTCTTTTAAATTTAATATGAATGAAATTTAGGTTCTCTAACAATGAAATTATGCTCTTAGTGCTATGGCGTGAGTTTTATTTTTGGTGACGTCAGAGCGTTACCGAGAGACAGATCTGGGCTATTATATTAGTAATAAAAAAGTTTTTCAAAAATTATATTATATTATCAAATATTTACTGCTGTTTATAAAATTTAACATTAGTATGGAGTGGATGGAAGTTGCTTGCCTTTTTGAAAAATGTTGTTGCTACATGATTTAGAAGTTTTTTTTTTCAAAATTTGTGATAACCATACTTTTTTATTCTACTTAGAAGTGCCTGAAGGACTGAAGAATTAGCGATGCATCTCAAAGTTCTAAATAAACAATCTTAATAGCTTAATAAGATTATTCATATGATATAGGTGATGTTCGTTTATTGTTAAGCTTTCTTAAGTTGTTCAATAAAAAATAAATAAAAATATTCATTTTACTTAAGATAAAATTTGACAAATTCTATGAATTTTTGGGCATTACCATTTCTTTCCAGCAGCAAATTTAAATACGATAAATTCATGGAGATAATTCATCGCAAGAATCACAAAAAATAGCGACATAAAATTGGCTTACGAACATGCACGAAGGCATCAAGAACGGCACCTGATCTCGAAAGAAAAAATATCTGCATGCTTCTGTAAAATAACTTTTAAAAATTTTCAAATTAAAGAAAAATCCTGGGAAATAAACAGCAAAAATTTTCAACTTATGCTTCAAAATCCCTTCAATAATATTAATAGCATTTTGAAGCATGTTTTCAAATCGCAGATATGGTTTCTAGATAGAATTATTATAGCAGGAATTTTTAGCTACATAACAGAGGATCTACATACCTATAAATCCTATTACTATAATTTTCAAATTTTTATAAAATCATTAGCAACGCATATACAATATATTAAAAATTAACTAATTTCAGCAATTGTTCCCGTATGTATCATTTTTTACCATCCTGTCTGGGATATTCAAATCAATATACATGTTAGTGACCCTCTAGCCTCTAGTTGTTTTTCCGTATTAACAAAAATTTTCTGCAAGTAACATTTGAAGCAGAGACAGACTAGGTATATGTACGCGCATTTTTTGCAAGAGAAATATGAAGGGTATTTTTTTCAACATCCGATGGGATATAACATAAAAACAACTGTGAATAAGAAAATGCTTTTATTACCAGGAGTCAAATACAATCACGGCTACTTTTCGACACAGTCACGTTAAGAATGAGATATTTGCCATACCGGTGGACGAATTCTCTAATACCCTCTTCATAGAAGGTTGCCACAAGCCTGCTGAGATAGGTTTCCATAGCGTCTTGAAGGTCTACGTTGGTGCGGAAAGCTGACTTCTTAGACCTCTCTTCAGCTCTGAAGAAAGGTGAAAGACATTTTCGTCTCTTTCTCAAATCACTTAGTCAACTCACTGAACAAGGTCTTCACAAGTGACAGTCTTGCGTTCTTGTCTACCTTCATCGTGAGCATCAGTTCGGCCATCTTTAAATGTCCTACACCATTCTTGAACAGCACCGTCTCTCATAAAGTTTGCTCCGTAAACAAGGCTCATTTTGTAATAAATCTATGCGGCGCTATTCCCGTTTGCTTGTAGAAAACCTATGAACGCTGCTCAATTTGCACTTGGCGGAAGAATCAAGAAAGTGGTCTATAGGAAGACCAAACGCTTGATGGTCGACGGCGAAAGTGAGGCTGCATATATATATATAGTTAAATTTTATTGTTGAAGCTGTCCATTAGCAACAGTAGTTTTACGGTTATTATACTAATTATTTAGTTGTATGAAATATATCTTTCAATCGCTTTTTTCAAAATTCTACTGTATTGTTTCGATTAACGCTCAACTGGGGATGTGTGGTCTCAGAGACCGCTAAGGATGGTTTACTCATCACCCCTACTCTATTTTTAGTTCAATTGAATGGATTCGTCCTGTAGCTACTCATTTTGTGATCTTGATTACACGTGTACACTTTCTTGAAGTTTCGGTGCTGCTTTTTTTAATATTCCAGTTATTTGGTTCTGTGCGGTCTAAGAGACCGCACCTCCCTGATAGTGTTCCAATATTGTGAAAGGCTTAGAGAATGGCACTGGAACTTAGTCCTCTGAATATCATCCAATATTATGATCCTCTTTATGACGCAGAACTTCAAAAACTTCGAAATGAAGTAGGAAGTGATTTCAGTGCTGAGAATAATTGGTTTTTTTGATGAAAATTCACATGCGGCTAATTTTGAATTATCCAAATTTGAAGATGGATTTGATCAACGGGAAACTCAACCTTCTTCATGCGAAAATTATTATTATTAAAAGAATCGTTTTAAATGGTAATTTGTTGAAAGAAAACGAAATGTTAGAACTCCTGCCCATAATAACATCCGATTTCCAGAATTTGACTATAGCTATTTTCTATAGGCTATACACTATAGGATATGAGCATTGTAAATTCATACATTTTGTTTTGAATTTATTCTGCAAACTTGTTATCAAAAGAATACAGTGCCCTAAAAGCTCTCGCGAGATAATTAGTTTCCTCTAAAATAAAAAGAAAATCGAAAATCCAAGAACAATCAAGAATTGCGAATGAAATCAAGCGAGTTTTAGGAAGTGATATGGAGGTCCAGGAGAGAATAATAATCCCGGAAAACCACCAATTTTTAAGTGAAGAAAATACGTAATTTATGTACACTAAAGGATGAAATGAAAAATACAAATGTATGCATATTTTATGAAACACCTGGCATGTTTAGAATGAACTCAAAAATTTTGCTATGAATGTGCACAAAAATCTGAACTGAAATAATTCCGTGTGAAAACAAGTCAGTTTTATCCAATGTCAATTTTTTATATTTTGTGTAATTGTTAATTTTTTCATTATATTATTTTCGTCATACATTTTTATTATGAAAAAAAATAAATATCACTGAAAAATAAAAAAAAAGTATTTTTATGTTTTTTTAAGATTAATTTTAGTTATAATATATATCCCGAGAAAAATGTGTGCAGCAAAATAATTAATTTTTCTGCCGATAATATATTTTGTAAAATTTAAAAAATATTTTTATATTAAGAGAAATTTCTACAGAATATATAGGCAAAATTTCGTACTGGTATTTTTGTTAGAAAATTTTGTTGGAATTTTTAAAAAAATGCTATCTCGTTGACCACACCTCCCTAAATCCAAAATTCTCACCTCCCCAGTTTAGGGTTAAATATTTCATGGAATCGCCTTATGACAACACTTTTATTCACAAAATATCATCAAGAGACAAAAAAGCACGATCAAATTGTGAGAGAAATGAAGTTAAATTGGTCACAATAATTTTTTAAAAATTCTTCAGGCACATGTTTTATTTTAAGCTTTAATTCTACGTAATTACATAAAATGGTTTAGAATTTACACTCAGAAAAAAAGGATTCAAAACAATATGGAATTTAACACAAACAAAATCCACACATCTTGAAATTTGCTTGTTACAACAGATGAAAACATATTATTACAGTGACAGACAGAGATAAAGGACGGAAATGAAGTTGTTTCCAAACGCAAACCCAATACAAAAAATTGATTACATAGAACCAGAAAGCCATAAAGATGCAATTGTCGAACAATTTAAACTACGTTGCCGACAGAAAGAATTATTCTAATCAATTTACCAATAGTTTGTTCATAATTATCTATTGCA
>BGPR01019224.1:2345-28592 GCA_013235015.1 Araneus ventricosus
ACTATATTTTTCTTGACTAAATAATTGTTGAAATAAGCATGTATACATGTGGGAAAGCTTTTCTGAATTACACTCCATTGCAAAGAGGGCATATTTGAAATTTTGGTGGAAAAAGCAATTTTTAAAAATTTATTTTAAAGATTTGGAAAAAGCTATCTTAGTGGAAAGAAGTTATGTTGAAATAAACTTTCGAATAAATACTCAAAAGTGTATGCCAAGAAGTTTTAAATTTCTGATTGATGAAAATAATTCTGATTTTTAATCATCTTTGGATTATAAATATTACCTTTCAAATTTCTTTCTAACATTTACATATATATCTGTGCTACCAGAAGATTTTAATTGTAGAAACTGATGAAAAAGTAATTTTAGGAGTTCGTGCAATTTCAAATAATTTAAATTTACCTTTTATTAATTAATGTACTTATAATTTCCTAATACTAGCAGAAACGGATAACTACGGCAAGCGTGTGAAGCGAGATGTTTTCACATAGTGATCCCGAAAGAATCGCGTGATTCTTAAGGTGTCGGTGAGCGGAGCGAGCAGGGGGTGTTATATATACATATAAAGATTTTATAATAACTGTGCTAGGACACCCAGTGTCTTCATGTAGCGAGCGAAGCGAGCAGGGTTTGCGTAGCAAGCCCCGGAGGATTGCAGCGCAATCCTCCTGGGGGTTGGCGAGCTTTAGCGAGCAGGGGGCAGAGCCCCCTAGTCAATAATAAAATGCTAAGGTTGTTAATTTTAAAAAGGTAAAAGTAAATATTTATTATGGTTTATAATTTTAAATAGTGGATCTGAACATGTTTAAAGCTATGTGTCAGTTAAACTGTGCTTTTTAAGCTGAAAGTTCGTGAAATGGGCTAAATAATCTTTCGCAACTCAAACTTTCTGATGTTGTAACGCATAAATAACTACCCAGAGATAAATGTTGTAACTTTCTCGGCTAAATAATTATTGTAGTGTGTGTATATACATGTGACGAAGCTTTTCTGATTAACATTTCAGTGAAAAAAGAGCATGTGTAAAATTTTTGTGTAAAAAGCAAGAATTTTAGCAATTTTTAAAAATTTCCAAAAAAGGCCATTTTGTTAATTTTGAAAAGGTAAAAGTAAATAATTACTATAGTTTATAATTTTGAATGGTGAATCGGAACATGCTTAAAGCCATTTGTCACATTAAACTGTGCTTTTTAAGCTAAAAGTTTGTGAAATGGGTTAAATAATCTTTCGTAACTCAAACTTGCTGAGGTTTTAACGGATAAATAACTGCCTCAGCGAGTAAAAGTTATTACTTTCTTGGATAAATAATTATTACAGTGAGTGTGTATACAAGTGGCGAAGGTTTTTTTCAGCAACAATTCATTGAGAAGAGTGGAAATTAAGAAGTTTGTTCGAATAAAGTTGGGGCTAATTGAACTTGAAGAAATATTCAATTTTGTGTACCAAGAATTTTTAAATGCCTGTTTTCTGATTGATGTAAATAATTTATATTAGTAAACATTTTATAATTACACATTTTAGCATTCAAATTTCTTTCAAACATTTACATATATATATGCTACCAGGAAATTTTAATTTTAGAAATTTGATGATTTAGTTTATTAGTAATTGCTGAAAAAATTTTAGGAGTTTATGCTATTTCAGATAATTTAAATTTACTTTTAATAATTAATGTATTTATAATTTCCTATTACTTTCAGACAGTCATAACTGTACGGCGAGCGAGCGAAGCGAGCTGGGATTACGTAGTGATCCCAAAAGAATCACAACGTGATTCTTGGGGGTTGACGAGCGGAGCGAGTAGGGGGTGTAACACCCTAGTATCTAATATTGCTTTAAAGTCACATTCCATCTAGATTAAAGTTCAAAATATTACCTCCTGGCATCTTTTCAGTTGCATAAACCATGGAGAAGATCCCCAGCTAAATCGCTGAGCAGGTTTCGCGGAGATTTAAGTCCATGAACATTTATGGATAATTTCAGAAAACTGTCCGACTATTTGTGAGATAGAATAAGCCATTCAATCCCTAAGCTGACCCATTTCCTTGAAAGAAAGAAGAAGACTGCATCGGGAAGATTTCATTAGCAGCACTTTCAGGAAACGACACTGAAAATTTAACTCTGAATTATAAGGGTCGATCAAGGGAATCATAGAATGGCGTCTGAAAAATTAATGATACTTTATGAAGTGGTGATTATGCATCGAGAGAGCCTGCAGATAACCACCCTGCCGACAGGTGTTTCAAAAGACTATTAGTACAAAAAATCTTTTTGTAAAAAAACCGCTTTTTTATGACTAGTTTAAGGTCTGTTTTTGAAATATGAAATAGAATGTGGGATGATCATAAAATATTATGACGTTCGACTTTCCACTGTATTTTATTATTTGATTAAACAGGTAACATTGTTTTTGCTATGCGTGTTTTGGTGAATTTTTGGTTTATGTTTTAAATTCTTGAGTTTTACTTTTTCATTGAAGTTATTGTTTTTATGGGTTGAGTTACTGTATTTTGGTTCTAGTTAATTATTGATTCGGCTCTGTGTGTTGCATCCGTTGGTGCTTTAGTGCTGTTTTTGTGTGTGGTTTCTTTTTGTATTTATTGTTTTCTGCTACATGTCCAAACACTTTAATACTTAATTATCTTCCGAATGGGAAGGTTTGTTATGTGTAGAATGTTTGGAATAATTAATAAATGCTGCAATGGGGCGGCCTCATTCTTACTGGGTGGGACTCACCCCTCCGGCATTATCGGCTGTAAACCGTATGGTGGGCCTGTAGGTGCAGATAAATTCCTCAAATGATCGGGTAAATGTCCCAACGTGCTACAAATTTTCAGATACCTTCCGTCAGGAATGCCGCTGATGGAACCACTCTTCCACAGCGTTTAATCTCAGCTGAAGAACAGACCTTCTTTAACCGACCAAACACGTAGTTATCGCAAGGTGACAGATCCAGACTGTAAGACGAATGATTCAAAACTTTACAGTGGAAGGCACGCAAAGTGTGTTTTGATGCTTTGGGAAGTTTCGTGCTATACTGAGGCAAAACCATAATTCGTGAAAATTTAATTTGCCGCTTGCTTTTAATGACCCTTCGAAGGTTCTGTATGGTATCGCAATAGCGTTGGACGTTGGAATTGAATAAAGCCACACAGTTCTTGCTTGCACAATCCCACACATCTACTGTTACTGATCATTTTGAGATTCGGTAACCCTCCGCGCTGTTGCGCATGTGCCAGGAGGAGTTGATTTCACCAAAGTAGGTTTCCTTTTGTGAAGTCTAGTTTAGATTGATTTATTGTTTGCAAAGTTTATTTCTGATTGGTTGATTGAGTATGATTGCTATATTTTATCTAATCAAGCTGATTAGTTGCTTGTTTGATTTATGAACTATGTTACCTGAACATTCTGTGAGTGTTTTAGGTGAAACTTTAAACTAAATTTTCTCTGGTTGTTTTTTGAATAAATTCTTGTAATTATATATTCTGACTATTTATGATGTCATAATTAGTGTGGCTGACTGGCAACAATTAATTGTGTAAATTAACGGAATTGAACTAATTATAGTTAGTTCCAAACGTCGCACCGATATCGGCGGCAACATCCTTACTGTTAAAAACTTTGTTTTTTCGTTGATTTCCTTCTTGGATTCTCTTGATGCACCTCTTCAATTATGTCTGCTGATCGGAGCACCTTGCAGGACAAGGGTGGGAATGATGCACCTGATGATGACACTTTTGAAGTATCTGAGATTCTCCAAAAAGCTTTAGATATTGAAAATGAACTCCAGGGTTGTATTGCCTTTTCAGGCGCTACAAAGAATAAACAGGACGAAATGCGCTCACATGTTAAAAGATTAATTAAATTGGTCATGGAACAACAAGTCATGATTACCCACTTGATGGGTAGAATGTCATCCTCTTGGGAACATGTTCCCACGTCTTATGTGGAAATGATAAAAACTCCAGTTAAGGCCCCTCGTGGTCCTGCTAGATCCCGTTCACGGTCAAGAACTAGAAAGCTCCACAATGTGTTAGTAATCCCAAAAAATGAGCAATCTTCTGTGGATACCAGGAAGCAGATCCAGTCCAAGGTTAATCCTTCTAGGGTTAATGTCAAAGTTAACAGTCTTAAGAATGTTAACAAGGGTGGTATAATTATATCGACACCAACTACTCAAGACAGTGATAAATTGATTGAAGAATTTGGTAAGATTGATGAAATCAAAGATAATTTTGGAATTCGTAAACCTAAACTATTGGATCCCAGCATCATTGTGTTTAATGTGGAAGAATCAGTAACGAAAGAAGAACTTCTTGAGGGTTTGAGAGAACAAAATGAGGAACGTTTGATAGCTAACTTACAGGTGAGAACATCATTCAAGTCAAGATTTGGAAGGAACTGGATTGTTTCTATGGATCCTACGGCTTTAAATGAAATTATCAAGAAGCCCAAGATAAATTGCAACTGGAACAGGCTTGGTTTTAGAGAAAATGTTCGTATTATCCAGTGCTTAAAGTGTGCCAAGTTCGGTCACTTCGCTGTTAACTGTAAGAACGTAGAGCTAAAAGAGGGACCTGGACTCTGTATGAAATGTGGTCAAAAGGGCCATAAAGAGAGAGAATGCGTGTCTGAAACACCAATGTGCATTAATTGCCATGATCATAATGTGAAGTTCAAGACTAAACACGACACTAAGCACTCCGCTCGTGATAATATTTGCAAAATGCGTGGTAAAGAGTTAGACTTTCAAACTTCTCGTATAAACTATGGACCTTAAGTCTTCTTTTTCTTTTCGTGGTGTTCATTTAAATCTGAATCACTCTCGTCGTGCCTCTTCCGTTCTTGGTCGTGATATTGTTCGTTTCAACTATGATTTTGTTTCAGTTAATGACCCCTACATTTTTTATTCTTCTGTTATCGAATTTTCATCCACCTTTAGGAAATTTTTTCACCCCTATAATCCACTTGCTGGTTTCATTATTGCAAATTCAAATTTTAAGGTTCTCCCCATTTATGTTGAGAGGTATATTGTTGCTTTGGAAATTGGTTTCCAGGAAGAAAACTTTGTTATTATTTCTATCTATTGTCCTCCTAGTAAAGACCTCAAAGAGGATTTAGACGAATTACAAAAGTTGTTACTCGATATTGGCGACAAGAATATTCTCATTCTGGATGATTTTAATGCGAAATCGAGAGTTTGGGGTCCTAGAGATGGTTGACCGAACAATTTGACCTGCTAATTGTTAATAAAAATGACTCTAATCCTTCATTTAATGGCCCACAAGGCATAAGCTGGATAGACATTCTCTTAATTAAAAATATAAATATTGAAAGGATCCAAAATTCGACCATCGAAGATAATATCACCTTGAGTGACCATCAAAAGATGGTCTTTGATATTGTCCCCCAAAACACCAATCCTTTTAAAAGTGCTAGAACCAAGAAATGGACCATTGATCATATTAACATCTTGTCTTTTAAAATTCATCTTACGGAATTTGTGACGAACTATTGTGCGGAGGGAAAAACTTTAGAAGAATCTATTGATGAAATTCAGAACGCTTTGTATAAAATGTGCGTTATAAACTGTAAAAGGAAATCAAGGGTCACAGCTGATGCAGTTTGGTGGACACCAGATCTTGAAATCAAGAGAAGTCGCGTACGTGCTTTAAGAAGAAGATTTCAGAGAACTGCATATGACGAAGAACGCTTGATTCGCAAATTGAAATTCAAGAAGGAAATGGCAGAGTATACTCAGTCTATAGCTATTGCTAAGGTCAATTCATTTAGATCAATGTTCTTAAGGTTAATTCGTTCGGTACTTTTTACTCTTTAGTTCAAGATTCTGTAAATAATTATGGTCAACTATGCCCCATTAAAAATCAGGATGGTAGCACCACTGGCTCATTTCGTGACAGCATGCTGACTATTTTGGAATATCATTTCCCTAGAGACTGTGGAACTATTATACGTAAACTGGAATATAGGTTTCCACTTGTCACTGCCCACGAAATTGGGAAAATCTTTCAGGATATCAATCTTACCAAAGCTCCAGGTCCTGATGGACTATGTGCAAATATTATATATGAATTTTTCAAAGTTAATAAAGAAAAATTTACAAATATGATGAACAAATGTATTAATTATGCTATTTTTCCCGTTTCGTGGAAACAGGGCTCAGTAGCCCTTATTCCTAAAGTTGGGAAAGATCGCTCTTCTCCTTCGGCCTATCGTCCAATTTGCCTCCTCTCTACTTGGGGGAAGGTTCTGGACAAAATTCTTTCTCGCAGGTTGACCTTTGAATTTTAAAAGACTGGTAAGCTTCATCCAAATCAATTCGGTTTTCGAAATGGTAGGAGTACGTTGGATGCATTGCAATTCTTTAAGGACTTTGTACATTCTTCCAAGTTAAACAAGCACGTGACCATCGCTATCTCTTTAGACATGAGCAACGCATTTAATTCTGTCGAATGGCGGGATCTAATCTCTGCCCTTCACGAGGATGAAGTTTCTGATTATTTAATTTTTTCTATTTCAGATTTTTTGAACAATAAGAAAATTGTTGATCCAAATCTTCAGGTCAATTACAATTATGGTAAATGTGTACCCCAGGGCTCTTGTCTTGGTCCTATTCTCTGGCTTCTTATCGCAGATCGACTCTTAAGAGCAACGGATCAGATCAAAAATTGTGTTGTCACGATGTTTGCTGATGACATTTTGCTCTTGGCATCTGACACTGCATCTTATAAATTTTCCAATTCTTTGGTCAATCCACTAAGGGAAATTGAGCTTTGGGCCCATAAATTTATATATATATAATTTGAAAATAAGTCCAATTAAGTCAAAATTTATCATCTTTCCTTTTGCTAAGAGAGTTACACATATACCTAGGTTAAAAATTTGTGGTAAAAACATTCGGAACTGCAGTGAGTTTAAGTACTTGGAATTAATTTTTGATGATAGGTTGACTTGGTTTTCACATTTTAACAGTGTAAAGTACAGAGTTTCAGGTATTCAATACAAAATCAAAAGACTTTCTAGAGCAACTTGGGGAGCACGCCCAGAGGTTCTCAAGGAAATTTATTTGAGAGCAGTTGAAAAATTTATTTTGTATGGTGCCCCTATCTGGTTTTCCGAGAATGTGAAATTGAAAAACAAGATTTTACAGATCCAGAGAATCCCCCTTTTGGGCATTAGTAAAGCTTATCGAACTGTATCGACTGATTCTCTTCACATTATGTGTGGCTGCCCTCCATTGGATCTTGTTGCAAAAAATGAGTTTATTCTTTTTAAATTATTTGGAAGACATTGCCCAATTCAAGTTGGAGACAAAACTATTTCTTTTGACGACGTGACACATTTACATAGTGGTCCTGATCCACCGTGGAATGTTATTTCCTTTCCTTGGGATATTGGGGATCCGGATAATCAAATTGGTTTTAAAATATTTACTGATGGCTCGAAATTGAACAATAAAGTTGGTTTTGGCATTGTATGTTTTGATGAACATTTGTGGAGTGTTTCCGAGCGTTTAAATGATGAAGCTTCTGTCTTCATCGCTGAGGTAATGGCTATTTTTCATGCTATTGACAAGTGCAAAGATTATTCCTGTCAAACAAACATTTACACTGATTCAAGGCCTGTCTTAATGGCAATTAATTCTCTCAAAGACGATAATCCTATTATTTTTCAAATTAAAAATCTTTTAAGAAAATTTGATCATGTCAAACTTTTTTGGGTTAAAGCCCACGTGGGCACGTATGGCAACGAGTTTGCCAACTCTCTGGCTAAACGCGCCACTGAAAGGGACAATACTGATCAAGTGGTCCCTATGCCGAAATCTTGGATAAAGTATAAAATGAGAGAGTCTCTAATCAGAAATTGGCAGGACCGTTGGAATTTTTCGAGAAATGCAAGATTCCTGTTCGGGATTTTCCCAGAGGTCTCTCTTAGACGCTGTTTTGGCGATTTTTATATTAACCAAATTCTTACGACCCATGGTTCCTTTCCTATTCATCAAAGTAGGTTTTTTGGCAAGTCCTCACTTTGTATTTGTGGTCTGGATGAAGGAACAGTATCTCACTGTATCTATGGTTGCCCCAGATTTTGCTCCATCAGAGAAAAATTCTTTCCTGGAAATTTTTCGGTCCTGGGATTTTTGGACCTTATTTTGAATAAAAGGGCCTGTCAGGGCCTTAGGGAGATTGTATCTCTTCTTCTGTGTGCCTCTTTGGCCTTATTTGTTTTGCTGGCCTTCTGGTTCTTTTTTGTATGTGTTTTTTTGTATAATCTTGCCTGGGAAACTCTTCGGAGGTTCTGGGTTGTCTTATCGCTGAAATCCTGTTTTGCTGCGTTTTGTTATATGTCATTCTTATTGTGGCAATTATTTCGATTGTGTTATTTAACAGAGGACAAGAGACCGGAGTTAATTCTGGATAGTTTTAGTCACTGGCGGTAATACTCATGTTGTGGCCTCCCATTGAATGTCCTCTTGGATAGAACCCTGCTGTTACTTTTTGTGCACTTTTTACTATTATGAAATTTTATCTATTTCGTTTCTTTAATATGAAATGCTTCTGGCTAATTGGCAATAACTAAATTGTGTTAATTAACTGAGATTAGGTAATTGGTGTTAGTTCTGCACAATGTTTGAACATCGGTGGCAACATTTATGCTGTGGTGGTATCTTTTTGAGTACCCTTTCTAGATTGGATTTTGTTACTATTTCATTTGTGTATTTTGACTCTTAAATATTTATAAATTTGTCTTTTTCACATGCAATAGTTGTCAACAATCTAATTGCATTAATCAATAGAAATTAAAAATTGGAGTTAGTTCTGAACATTGTTAGAACATTGGTGACAACATCTGTGCCGTTGCAACACTCTCTTAGTGTTTGGACCGAACTTTGCTGTCATTTTTTCTGTGTATTTTGATCATCATAAAATTTATATATTTTTGATTCTTTAATAGGCATTGGCCATTGCTAACTGGCACCAATTTATTATGTCAATCATTAGATCAAGAATCTGGAGTCAGTTCTGATCATTGCTTAATCATTGGAGGCAACATTTTTGCTGTGGCAACATCCTCTGAGTGCCGTCTGGCTTTGAATCTTATCATTATCTTTTTTGGTGTTTTTTATTATTATAAATCTTGTATATTTTGATTTTTTTACCAGGGTATGACTATGGCTAATTGGCAACTACTAATTGGTTAATTAACAGAGATCAGAAAAATGGAGTTAGTCCTGTATATTGTTCAAACATCGTAGGCAAAATCGATGCTATGGAAATATCACTTGAGTGTCCTCCTGGCCTGAACTTTGTTACCATTTTCTGGAGTATTTTTGACTATCATTGTTTTGAACTTTTTGACTCTTTATTAAGGAATTGTGTTAACCAATAGACTTGGACTCAGTTTTGAACATGGCTCAACTTTGGTGGATACATTAATGACATATTATTTCATTGACATATTATGAGTCGCCTCCTGAATTGAACCCGCTATTATTTTCCTGTGTATCTTGTTCCTCATGAAATTTTGTACTTTTTGATCTTTCAATAGGAAATTACTATACCTAATTGTCAACAACCTAGTTGCATCGGTTGATATAATATTGTTGTAGCAACAATCCTCTAATGTTTTTGGATTGAATTTTGTTAATACTTTTGTATTTTAAGTGAATTGTTTCTGTAACTATTATGAATTACTTTGTAAATATGCTGTATTTTGATGTACTATGTACTTTGATATTCATTAAAGTAAGTGTCGGTGTTGGTTGTCGGTCTTCTGGCCGGCGGGTGGGCCTCGGTGGATCTGGTGGGTGGCTGCTCTACTGGACTTGTGATTACCAGATTTCTTTTGACTTTAAATTTCGCGTTCTTTTAGTGTCAATTTGTTTCTTTTTTAGTTAAAATTGTTCCCCATTCCTCAGGGTTCCGACAGGCGTGTGGATGGTGTCGCGGTGTAGGAGGTAGCTTCGCTGCCATGTTCGTACTGTCGGCTCTCGCTAGGGCGGTCTGTCGCTCGATTGGTCATTCGGATTTCCCGTATGCTATGGCAGGGCGGGGTATCTTCTTGTTACCAAACTAGGGGTGAAGTGAAAAACGGAGGGGGAGATGTTTACTGCTACATTTTGCTAAGGGTTCTGTCTTCAGTTGAGAATGAGCGCGTGTACGTCAACCCCTCCTTTTGTGAAGCATGCGCACTAGGGACGAGGAGGGAGAAACGGGAAAAAAATCAAGTGTGAAACCAATCGACGTTTGGTGTTTGGACGTTAGGGTGACATGAAAAATGTCGCATTAACTTTAATGTGCAGAAAAACTCCGGGAATCCGAACTAATTTGGGCTGACCTATGTTCGGATTCCGGGAAACTCGGATTATCCGGGAAATCCTGTAAAATACTCTGGATATACCCAATGAAGTAGAGTATGGACTCAGAGTTTCTCTGTGAAGTCGTATTTAAAGTGCACGCGGCGATTCGCACGGTACACTGGCAAACAAGTTGAGGGTAAAAAGAAGATATCTGAGTTTGTTTCTACTCATTAAGTAGTCCAGTCAACGAAGGAACATTAGAAAAAGAAAATAGTGAAGTTTTGAAATTTGGCACAGTTGTTGGGGTAGTGTCTGAAACGACATACGAAAAATCTCCACCGATTGGGGGTACTCGGGGGAATCAGTGGGGTTTAAAGTGGGGAATTTTAAGTTTTTCTTAAATTTCTCGGAAACTATCCATTCTATCGAAGAAACCTTAAAACAAAATTAAACTGCATACAATTTCCTACGAAAAACGCCCAATTTTACATTTGTGGTATCAATAGTTTAGAAAATACAGGGGGATTTAAAAGTTCATATTTCAAAAATTCTTTATTGTTATGGTAAAATCGATTAAAAGTGCTGAATCAACAACCCTAATAGAAACCTCATACCTATATAATAATTATACAAGGGTAGTTTTGTATGTTTCAGGGGGGGGGTGGGGGTGGTAACAAACCGATTTAATGACAATTATGCTCCCTTCCTCCCTTCACATCCGTTCCCCTTCGCAAGTTTCCTTCTACTCGTAGTCTATCAACGAATTGTAAAATTTTAAACAATGGTGTAGTTTTGAAATTCAGCACAGTTGTTGTGGAGAGTGCCCTAAACGAGATACTGAAAACCCCGTTGATGGAGCTTTTCTTAAATATTTCGAAATCTATGTATACTAGCGGAAGAAACTTAGTTAGGAAATTAATATACACTAAATTTCCTACAAACCTAGACCTGAATTTTTGGTAGCATGAAATTTAGAAGACACAGGGGGATTTAAAAGTGAATATTTCAAAAATTCCTTTTTGTAACGGTAAAATCATTTAAAAGTGCTGAAGCAACAAACCTCAGAAAGACCTTATGCCTATACAATAATTATACAAAGGTAGTCGTCGAAGAAGGTCGGTAGTCGGAAGTCGTCGGTAGGTGTCGAGAGAAGTGGCGGTATCATGGTGGGGGGAGACAAACCTATCTGATGAACAGTTGTGACCCCTTCCTCCCCCACCACAAGGCCCCTTCTATTCACTCTTTTGGTTCTGTTGTCGCTCCAAATGCGTGTATTTAGACATTAAAATCTAAATCTACATATCTATGCTGAGTTTAACTTGAATGCTCGCAACCAATCTCTCACAATTCGACAGAAACATTTTCTTGCCATTGAAGAAATAAGACAAGGCATATTCAATTACTAACACAGAAAATGGCTGCTAAAGGATTTGAAACGAGAGTCGCTACAGGGGATGCTGATACTTGTATTGTGAGATAAAGCAACTTCTCATCCCAAGGGAAAGGCGTACACATAGTCGTGTTACTGATTGCTTTGGCATCACCAGAAAGTAACATTTATATTATGAAGCCTGGCAAGTGAAAAGTCGAAGCTAGATGTTTTTCACAAGAAAGCCGCAGAATGATTTTCATTTACCCAAACCATTCTCCTTCTCCATGCATTCAGTGACAGCGATTTAACACCAGCTATTTATAGAAAAAGCAAAGCACTATAGTTACATTGTTCAAAAATACTCGTGTTACTGATTGCTTTGCCACCACCAGAAAGTAACATTTATTTTGTGAAGCCTGGCAAGGGAAAAGTCGAAGCTAATTTTTGTTACAAGAAAGCTGCAGAAAGATTTTTTTTTACCCAAACCATTCTCCTTCTCCATGCGTTCAGTGGCTGATACATAATACCAGCTATTTATAGAAAAAGCAAGTTACATTGCTTTACATTGCTTATAGTTACATTGTTCAAAAATAAACTGAGCCAAATTAAAAACGTTGCTGACATCTTTCATAACCCCTCATCAACACCAGATGCTATCTTACAAGCCTGTGAAAAGATGTTCCTGGTACAAATCAACTGCTGATGAATATAATTTGAATAACCGTAGATATGCAGCATTTCTCAAATCATCAACCAAGATCAAAACTGACCTTTCCTCATTTCCTCCAACCAAAGGAGCGGCGGAGCAACATATATATATATATATATATATATATATATATATATATATATATATAGATAGATAGATAGATAAAACTAAAATTATTAACCACTTATTGTAATTAAGTACTTTTTCAAACTGCTGTAATATTCTAAACTATTCATCCTATGAACAATGTGTAGGAATATTTTTGTATGAAATTTAATGTAGTTTAATTTTATACCTAAGTTTTTTCCGCTGGGATCCATAGTTTTTCGAGATATTTAAGAAAAACTGACAAATCTCCCCGTATCTCCTGAGCATCCTCAACCAGCGGGGACTTTTAGTATGTAGTTTAGGGCACTCTCCCCAACAACTGCGCCAAATTTTAAAACTTCCCCCTTTTTTTAAAAAATTTACAATTCGTTGACTGGACTACGAGTAGAAGGAAACTTGTGAAGGGGTACGGATGTGAGGGGAGGAAGGGAGCATAATTGTAATCAAATCGGTTTTTTACCCCCCCCCTTCTAAACATGGAATACTACCCTTGTATAATTATTATATAGGCATGAGGTTTTTATGAGGGCTGTTGATTCAGCACTTTTAATCCATTTCACCATTACAATAAGGAATTTTAGAAATATAAATTTTTAAATCTAACTGTATCTTCTAAACTATTGATGCTACAAAAACAATGTAGGACTGTTTTTGTAAGGAATTGTATGCAGTTTAATTTTGTAACCGAGTGTTTTTCGATAGAACCCATAGTTTTCTAGATATTTAAGAAAAACCTAAAATCTCCCCTTTAACCACATGTAGACCCTGCGCAACCCCCACCGGCAAGGACTTTTAGTATGCCGTTTAGGACACCACTCCCAACAGCTGCGCCAAATTTCAAAACTACACCATTTTTTGTATTCTTCGATTTTTGTTGCTGTATTCATTCTTGAAGACGAATTGAAACACTTCTTTAAAGTTATGAATAAACATTAGCTTTGATTCCGATTCGTAATTGTTATTTTTCCTTCATTTTCCAGTAAACTGTTTTCAGAAAATTAAAACAGATGTTTGAATTATGCAAAATGTCGGATTCCAGGGGTTTTACCGTACATAGATGTGTAATTAAGTGTCTTAAAAACCATTGATCAGCCACTTTTTCCTGCAACCTGAAATTTCTATGGTGGAATTAAGCACATTTATATTTTATTTACCAGAATATAGAAAAATTTTATTTTCATTTATTGATCGGCTGTAAAGGCTAAATTAAAAACACGCCTAATTGGACGAAGGTCATGACCTGACAGACAACTTCGGAAAAGCGCTCATTTTACTGTCACCCCTCAAATCATCATCATCACCAAAGCCTGTCACCCCTTTCCGCAGTAAAATAGTCCAAAATTGACAGCCTCGGCGTTCTGAAACGAGCAGTACAAATGGTTGCTGTACGTAGCGAAGTCGTCTCTATCCAACTCAAAGGGGGTGGAAATGGTGGGGGATTGAAATTTTCATTTCCCCATAATTCCTTTACAAATGAGGAGAGAAAGAAAATTAAAATGAGGCGAAAGATCGCCTTACCATAACGAATAATTTCTGCAATTAAACTGTTTCGACAGCTACAATTGCTTAGAAGTTATGAGCTGAAAAGTGATTTTATCGCCTCTCCTCCGAAACTTAAAGTACCTTTCGACCAATGCATGTCACACCCTGTTGCGAAGATCTCGTCATTTGCAGACTCTTCAACCCTCTTTCATTCTTTAGGCTCTAATCCTTACAAAAATAGAGGGCAAAATGTTCTTTTCCTTATATCTCGGGACTAAAGGAATCTACAGTTGCCTTCCGGCTTGCCGAAGAGCATTTTTTGTTGAAGCATTTACCTACCGGTAAATCAGCGAATCTAAGGCTTGGCAGTAGAAAGATGCGTCCTGGTGATGAGGCCAGTGGCACCCGAAAGATTTCATTGTTTGTTTAACTATCATCATTTGATTGAAGAATGTTGTGTTGAAGATGGATTTTAAACTTGAGGAATAAAAGAATGTAAGAAGGGGCCAAGTCAGGAGAATGTGTCAGATTTTCCTGTTGCCAGGAATACAAGAGATTTCGCGTGGCAAAAGGAAAAGGAGGAAGAAAACGAATTACTGATCACCCTTCTTTACTGGAACCTTCGCTAGTTCAGTTCGCCATTTTAAATGGATGCCAAATGCGCACGCATTCATTGTTCTAAATGGAATAAATAATGCAGGAACTTCAACTGCTATGAAACGCTACAGCCGTCTGTTCGCGATGATATAAACAATGCATTTCAAAAATATTCTCTCATATTTGCTCGATATTCATGCGCCTATGTTTGTTTTCTCTTTCAGATCCTAATCCTCTTCGTCGTGTCGGCTTCCGCCAACTACAACTACGGCAATTTTTACCTTCTGCCGACCTATGAAGACTACTACGGGGGCTACTATGGACACCACTACGGTGGCTACGGCCAGGACAGAGACACATATACTCCAAGCGTCTCTTATGCTGTTGCTGATATTGCTGCTATGTAATAAGCCATATTCCTTCTTTCTGATAATAATTCAGTTTAGAAATTCCCACAGAAATAAGCTAAATTATTGCCCTTCTGAAAAGCCAAGCATTCGCCAATAAAACTGCTGAAACCTGTCCGTTTCGGCCAGTTGCTACTCAGGACACGTGGGAAAACCCCGGTATAACGATCGCTCGGTTATAAGTAGTGTTCCTTAAACATAGATAGTTCAAATATCGATAGTTTCAATAATATAAGCAATGGCCAATACCATCCATAGTTCAATTATCGATAGTTTCAAAACTATCGATAATTCTCTGCCTGGGAATACTGTCGATAGAAGAATTTTCAGTCGATAGTTTTGAAACTATCACTAGTTCCAACCGATAATTTTAAAACTATCGACTGAAAATGCGCCTATCGATAATATTGCCGGGGATAAACTAACGATAGTATCGAAAGTTTTGAGAATGTCGATACTATGGATTGTTTCAGTCGATATTTCCGAAAACTCGATACTGTCGATTTGGCTTCTTCTATCTTCTTCTATTCTGATAGTATATCGATGCTTAAGGAACACTAGTTTTAACGAACTTTTCAAGTGTTCCCAACCGAATTCCTATGTCACTAACGTGATTTCAAATGCTTGTAACGAACTTCGAAAGCAAGCAATTCGGAAACAGCGAAACAAAATTCCCGCTTTTCAAGCTAAATGGGTAGAAAAGCACAGAGTGAATGCTTTTTCCCAAAGCGAAATTGAACATTTAGAATGTTGCGACGACGGCTCGATTGCATCTGATGGGCCAGGTGGTGATGACATAGTTTCTCTTATAAGAGAATGATTTGATTGACGATTCATCTTCAGATAGGGAAGACGGAGGAGATGCGAGTTCAGATCCTTCAATTTCTGATGCGAAAACAGCTGTGAACGTTTCCTAAAATTTCTTTGCAATATAAACTCTGAATAAAAATGTTAAGCACTCGATTTTAATAATTGATAAGAAGTTAGATGAAATGTATCTGAAATTTATGTGCTTTAACCAAAAACTCACGTCTTATTTTTATACTTTAGAGCAGAGGTTCCCAACCTGTGGTACGCGTACCCCTAGGGGTAGGCGAAGGACCATTTGTGGGTGCGCGAAATAAAAATTGTTAATGGCGAAAACAAGAAAATATAAGGGGTTAAGAAAGTTAGAGAATTTTGTTTCTCCAAGTGAGTACTTGGTATTTAATAACTATATCCCTGAATAGTTAATCATTAAGAAGTGTGATTTTATCTATCTTTATAAGCTAAAACGAAATAGTTACAATACTGATTTCATTTGCTTTGGCGTTGAACTAATACTATTGTGAAAATGGAATAAAGTGTCAAATCAAAAGTAAGTCCAGCAAAGGTTATTAATTCGAATCATTTCACTTTTATGCTAACTTAAAGCTAACATTAAAATTATTCAACAATGGGAGTTGATGGTAAAGGGGCAATGCTGAAATCAAAGAAGATTTACAGGGTACTCGAGGGGGAAAAGTCTGGGAAACCCTGCTTTAGAGAAATAAGTGTAATTACAATTAATTTCACTCTAATTTTTAAAAAACAGATATTCATCTTAATTTATTATAGCCCGATAATGATAGTAATTTAGTGTAATTAATTTGTTCAACACAAAATTGGTTTTAAGGATTATGGCAAGTTTTGTGCAGCCAATGTTTGAAAAAGCTGATATCGCGAACTTCCTGATCAGGCCGTTGAGTTTCATTATAATGGGGTTTGACTGTATTTATTTATAAAAAATACAGGGTTGTTATCTACATTCCACGGGTATGGGATAACAACGTATTGAGACTGGGATGCACAGAAAGGCTCGCGGCTGAGAGAACACTGGACATGCGGCTGGTGAAAGTTTCACCCAGAATCAATCTTGTTAGCAATAATGTGCTTGCTCCAAGTCTTGTCATCTCTACTTTAATTAGAAAGAGAAATATTTATATTTATCTAAAATTGTTTACTTACCAGCCGCCGCATGTTTGGCATAAATGCTTCGCGATGTTTGCGTTTGAGAGTTGATGCATGTTGATTAATTTCAGTTCACATCGCTTCTGCTTGAAAGATTGCGAGTTTATTGTTTATGCAAATGAGCAGCTGTTGCTACGCATCGCTTATCAGACATTCGCTTACAACGCAGGCTCTAGATTGAGTATTTAAGCTAGAGGTAACTACGGAGAATTTAGCTTAGTTTATAGTAGTCTCGAATGTAGCTTCGTTTACAATAGTTTAGTTTTGTTTAGAGTAGTCTCGTTTGTATTTTCGTTTTCATCTTCTGTCGAGATGTGTAGCTTCGTTAAATATAATTTTAGTTGCAAACGCAAGAATTATTTCTTTTTTTGGATTTGAAGATTATCGACGTTAGTGCAGTTTTCCCAGTGTATAAAGTCCGGAATAGAATCGGCTAATATATGAAGACTTAACTCAAACATCATCGCATCGTTTAAAGGCCTAAGTAATTAGTTTAAGTGTCGCATTTATTTTTCTGAGTTCGTGAATTTTTACTAATCATCAGTTTAAATGCTTCTCACTGGCTTACTGGATTCGATGTGTGTTCATGTTGCATTAAATTTTGATTTAAATGTTTCTATACATTTACGAATATTAACTTTTAATCTTTGTTGTTTCTTTCATGTTGTTGAAAATAAATGTTGGATTTTACTTAAAGTTTCTTCTCTGAATTGCACCTAAAGACTGCATGTTTGTTAATCACTATTCTAAACGTCAAGGTTAGGCATCTCAGTAAGGTTTCTACTGTAGTTTAAATAACTCTGCTTAAAGTTTAAATCGTACTACTATATGCTTTGATGCTTAAGCATCCATGCATGAAGGAAGATATTCGATATTTATAGGCGACTATATGGGCCGTCGCCTAACAAATCTGAGGTACGGACGACCCGTCAAAGGAATCATCTTCAAAGCTCTAGTATAAATCTCGGAGTTCTTTTGCATTTTCCCAGTGTCCCCCCAAAACATCCGGTTATATGACGACAGTGCCCATTTTGAAAAGGTGACTGATGTAAGGGAGATAAATTAAAATATCTTTCCCACCTGTTTGAGACGCAGTCACTGGTGTGGGTGGCCGGACACGTCACACTCCGAAACTTGCAGCCTTCACACGTCAGGGATTGATATCACATCTTAAAAGATGGGAATCGTTCATCAATTCTATATGATTATTTCGTTAAAAATCAAGTAGTTTTGCTTTAATTATGAACAGAATGTTAGTTGTTTGAAACTAAAAGCTATTTTAAGAAGACGGTCCATGTTGTCCATCTGGAATAGAAAACATATCCGACCAAAGATAAGTGCAAGTCTACGATCGAAAGCGTAAGAAATCAGAATTACCTGCTCTTACTGGTTGTTTTGAAAGTATTTCCTGGTGTGTCATGTTTTAAGTGTGGTCAAACAGCTATTATTTATCTACTTGTAGATAACGCTTCGTTCAATCTGCATTTTGTGTTTTGGAGATCCGCTGCATTTTTATGCATAACTGAGGAATCAAGATCACACCCATATTTGTTATGCATCTGATTTAAGTCAAGTATATCAACCTTTAATTCAATTTGTTTCAGTGTCACTCACGTTTCTTCTTTCTCTTCCAGTTTTAATCGAGGTGAAGTCGCCAACTCTCCGAGAGCTCTCCCATATCTGGATCCTAGATTAAACGATGTCACACCTGCTCCATCATTTGTTTTTTTTGAAATCGCAAAGTACGCCGGCAGGCGACCTGCAACGTGGGCTGCCGCTCCTGCAGTCACCCTTGCTGCTCCAGCAGTTTCACGTGCTGCCATCCCAGCCAACGCAGCTGTTCCAGCCTCCCGATACATACCCGGCCACCGCTACGGCACCCCCGCAATCTACGGCTACTCTTCCGGAGCCTACACCTACTACTCCCCCTCCGTCCTCAGCCCCTACAGCTACGGGTCCTACGGAAGCTACGGCTCCTACCACTCCGACCCCTACGGCTACCTCTACAAGAAGTGAGAGGAAGAAGTGTAAGTAACGCATTATCGCACCACCCTTTCTCCTATTGTGTTTCACTTTTATGATACCACTCCTACCCCTACGGCTACCTCTACAAGAAGTGAGAGGAAGACGTGTTAGTAACGCTCTTTTGCGTCATCCTTTCTTAAACGCTGGTTTCTAGAAGCGTTTACAGACATTAAGCCAATATTGTTCAGCCGGTCATTCACAACCGCTCCACGCCGCGCAGTTAATCAACTGCCAGTCACTCCGATCCCCCCTTTCAGATTTCCTCGGTGAATTTGCACACCAAATCTCCCCCTCATGACACACGTCCGCTGCGCTTATGGCCGGGCATTCCCAAATAGAGTTATGAATATCGGGCTTCGATGAATATCTTAGCACCGCACTGCTCCATTTATGACCTATTTTGGCCGTGGAGTGCTCTTAAATATCCGTGGGGTTTTTTTTGCGCATGCGTGATCTTACAGGCATGCGCAGAAGAACCAGACAATGACGAGTGCTTGACCGAACTGCCACCTACAAGCCGTTTTTTATCCCCTCGTCTCTTTCTGCGTATGCGTGATCTTACTGGCATGCCAACACTGGCTTGATGTAAAAGCTCCTTAAAGGCAAATATGAGTTTTAAGTTATTTTTAAATTGCCAATATTCTGTATAATGTGCTAAATTTTGGAAATACTGTACGGTCAAAAATCTCTACAGAGGCCGTTTACAGGAAAATTGGCCGCTCTCAAAGAATTTTATGTTTCGAAGTACAAAATAAGCATTAAAACATGCCCTGATTCGTTATTTCTGATAAAGCGAATTTTGAGAATCATCTAAAGTACTTCGAAAAATTCGAATTTCTTTTGTAAGGACATAACATTTGCGTCTACTTGGATCTTTCAGCTTCTTAGAAAGTAATTTTTTATTTAAATGGAAAGATAAATCCTAAATAATCTTTTCTTAGCTAGTTGTTGAGGACTGGACAACAATATCATCTATTTATCCTAAAGTCTAATGAACTGTAAATTTCATTTGCTGAGGGTCGCAACCCATATCAGTGACTTCTTTGTCAGAGTCCGAATCATCGCCAGAAGGGCACAAATTATAAAAACAAATTGTATGCTGTTCACTGAAAAACTAGCTTTTATATGGTGTAAAAATAGTTTCGTGAGATAATATTTTCCGAAGATATCGCGGAAAAACTAATTGCTTAATTCTTAATTTACTGAAATTTTAACTAACTTTTGGGCTTTCAAATGTTGAGAGTGAACTTTATCTTTTCTTAAATAAAAAGTGTGCAAAGTTTGGTTAAAATAAGTCCCGTAGTTTAGAAGATGTGGAACATACAAACATAGCCACAATGACTTTTATTTATATTAAGATAAATCCAAACTATAACTGACAAATAATATGAGTCATAAAGTAGGTTTTAGTGAAAATTTCGTCACAATTAATTAAATATTTAATTTAATAGTCAATTTGATAGATTACTTTAATTTGATATTTAATTAAACATGGCGGCACCAAGATTTGTTTAGTATATTTAATATGAAATAGCTAAAAAAGATATTTAAACAAGAGTTCCCTTTTCCTTATTCATATTGAAAAATAGCTCATTAACTTTAAAATTGTTTTTGGGTTTTCTGCCTGACAAATTGCTTTTGACTGTCGATGGCGATTTAAATTCACTGTTCAAAATGGCTGCATTCATATCCTATGCTTTAAACACACGTACTTAATCTTCCTCTCACAATGCTTAATACTTTTTATTCTCTTATATGTTAAGAATTTAATGACTATTTTCTCTGTAACCAGGGAGTTGTCTAAATGAGCCCATTCTAGTAGTGTTTAAATGTTGCATATCATGTGATTTTAGCACGTGACAAAGTAACGTTCGCGCAATTATATGGTAACCTAGATTGAATAAACTAATTTTTAAATCTAAAGCCTTTCTTCATTCGTGTTATGTGTCAATGTTTTGATCAGATAGGCTGGCTTAATGTTATCTAGGAGATATTTGTGCTGCTGGGATGTTTCTTTCTTTAGGACTCCTACCTGTTGAAACAGTAGCGGGTCGTGCTATTTAATCTTGGGGGTGCTGTAACTTTTAACCAATCCTTCACTGTGCAGTGATGCATATTTGTACCTCTTAGGGTTTTTTGTTCTTTTCTGTTGTCGTCTTTTTCCATTTACTTTGAGTAATTCTACATTTAATCAATAAACTTAAAACATTTTTTCTCTTATAATAGGTAAGTAAATTAACAAATTGATTTTAATAAAAAAAATTATGACTCGGTTCACTCCATTTCCTTTTCCTGTATTCCCTACTAAATTTATAAAGATTCACACATCTACGGTTCAACAATAATAGGACAATGTAAAAGAATTTTCGTATCAAATAACAAGAAAAAATGTTATATTATAACTTAATATGAACATAAGAATAAGCGAATACTATTTATTATTATCATTAAAAATTACTTAAAAATAAAACCTATTTTTCTTATTTTCTTTCCAGCGAAAAGATTAAAAACATTGACCTCGATGCTTATATGACGATTAAAAAAAATTTAACCCTCTGAAATCAAAACAGCTGCATGTAACCTATCCCAATTCATATTGCGTGAGTCACAAAATATTTTATAATTTTTTTAATGTTAAAAAGTAGACTTCATGTTCTGATGTAGTAATAAAAAAAGGGAATTGCCAAGATGAAAAGAAAGAGTAATTTATTCTATTACATTTATATAAAGGTGCACTGTGATATGTTAAAATGAGAATACACATCAATATTCTTTCAGAAATTCTGTTCCTTGAAGCAAACCGTGTTTCATTTGAAATTGATGCTTCTTAAACTAGGAATCATGATCCTAAATAAGGTGGTGCAGAATATTGAGGGTCGCGAAAATTTTGAAAACATTTGTATCACGAAAAATTTCTCATCAGCTTTACTAAACACTATCGAAAGAATCCTTTGGATTGCGAGAGATTTCATTCAGATTTAAAAAACATAAAATCTTTTTCAATTAAATTTCTAGTTATAATTAATTATTCTTGATTTCCTGACTTATTTTCAATGTTTTGGCTTGCGAAAAAAAAAAGAAACGGTGGAAAAATGTTTGAAACTCCGTTTCCAGCTTATTTGGTGCTGTGGATCGCACAGTTCCCTTTTAGCTTGAAAACGTGTTAGGGGAAGAAAGAGGAAAGCTTGCACTCTTTTACTACGCATGCTCGAGAGCGGAATTCGGAGCTGCAACGCTAGACAGCTGTAGTTACTTGTAGTTACTTTTTCCTCTGCCCATAATCTTCGGTTAGTGAAAAAATAAAATAGGTACTTAGTTTTCTGCTTCAGTTTTTACCCGTGGTTTATTTGAATATCGAAATCGTTTAATGTAAAATTTGGTTAGATTATTGATAGATTTAAGCATTAAATGAGAAATTGTATAAATTGGTTAAATTTGCACAATAGTAAAGATTTGGGGGTGTTGCAGTACCGTAGTCCCTTTGCACGAGCCGCCACTGGTTGAGTTATTATGTTTTGTGATATAAAAAAAATTTGGGAAATTTGCTGACCAATAAATCTAGCATAACCTTTTGAGTAGAATGATAAAATCTTAATATAGTAAAAAATTAAATGTCATGTAAACAGAATCACGTCGTAAATATTGCAATGTGTGGAAACAACAAAGTCATTGTCAATGTTTATGTTGATCAATAACATTAACGTAAAGGTTGCCTCCCAGCTTGCCGAAAGGGAATTTTTTAATTAATTTTATCCTTACTGAAATCCAATCTAGCTGTCATAAAGCTCTTGCCGTTGCTCCATCAAGAACAGCTATCAGACTTTTGGATGGTGACCTCACAACACATTCTCCGTTACAGTTCCCTCTGGCTTAGCTCACACTGAGATAGATAGACAGATGCCCACGGCGACCCCGCCTACTAAAAAAATGGTTTAAAGCAAAGAAGTGTCGCAGGGGAGAAAGGGCACCCCAAGAGCACGCCGAAAGAACAGCGGGCCCCAGCCCAACGGGCAAGATTTATCGGGTCAATTCAAGTCAGTCACAAGCACTGCCCGTAACATGGGCAGTATTTAATTACATAAGAAATTTTTAAAATACACAGAACGATGACGATGAACAAACTACGCCATTTTGGCGGTGAGAAAGGACAAAACACACAAAAACACACCATTCACACCAAGTAGCACACAGGAGCCCGACAAGAACCGAGCTCAACGAGATCCAAAGATCTCGCATCCAATGAGCCTGAAAAAAAGATGAAAACCAGTCAAGAAATAAAAAGTCAGATAAAAGTTACCTAGGGAACATATAAAATCTGTAAAATCTAGAGTAACGTTAAAAAGACTCTAAAACCCTAAAACCACAGAAAAATGGCCACCTAGAACAACTGGGTCCCCCCGGGTAGATTACTAAAACGCGGGATGGGAAAGGACATCGGCAGATGGGAAGAGAGGCAGTTAGAATAAAGAACTGACCAGGAGAGGGGAAAACAAGCAAGGATCGACATGGAGAGCGGTGACAAAATACAATAAAATTAAAGAAGACCAAATATAATAAAAATACAGCTTTAAATATTTACAGTCTAAAAATATCATCTAAAATATTAAAATGATCAACAAAATCATGTCTAATAATAAAACATATAATAAAAATTTCTCATAACACAATTAAAAGCAATGCTGGAAAGAAGTGCAAGCAGGGAATATTGGAGTGGCCTTCACGCCTTGGGTGGCCCTACCAGGAGAATACACTCCCGACATACTTCACCCACCCCTCCCAGCAGCACCCTCAAATGAGTAAACTCCCCAGCATGCAGTCACCATTTTAAAAGAGTATAATAAAAGACATACAATAAAAATTATGAGATGAATATATATAAATAGATGGGAGATGAAATGAATTAAAAAGATGAAAAGGCTAAAAAATTTAAAAGTCCCCAGTTCGGGTCAGTGAATCGCACAATTCATTGCCAATTCTAAAAGATTCCGACAATTTACCGATAGCCTGTCTGTTATTTAGAAGATTCTTGTTAGCGTCAGCAGGCTTAAGTAAGTGAAAATCTTTGGTGAGCGAGCAGTCAAAAGTGTAATGATCTGCATCGCCCACCTGCCCGCAGACGCAAAGTGGTGAATCTATTATTTAAATCTATGTGAATAAAATGGAAATGGACCATGCCCACTTAAAAATATATTAAAATCTTGTTATGTATTAAAAAGGAGGGGCTAACCGTATCCAAAAAACTTCTAACTCTGGTCCCCGAGGCTGAGTCGTAATTATTCCAATAAATTGTCCATTTGTGTAAAATATAATCCTTAAGTTTCCTCCTTAAATAAGAACGAGGGGCTGGGATATCCAGCCCCACACCTGCAGAGATCGCTGATTTTGCTTGCTGGTCGGCCCACTTATTCCCTTGAACTCACGCTGAGAATCCTTCATGCAATATAAGCAAAAAGACTGATAAGGCGATTGTCCAACAAATTGCAAACTTATCATTTGGAATGAATGCACTTTGTCAAACAAATCTGCCGTTATCAAGTTGCTTCTCACTCGGAATGTTCTGGAATGAGAACTCCAAGCAACCTTCACATATATGCTCCAAAAGGGGAAATCAAAAGTGTTGTTTATTGGAAACCTTTTAAAGTATTAATTAATTAGGTATTATCAGTAAGGATTAGTCAGGTAAACGCGAGCCGAGCCCGAGTACAAAGGCTAGTCTATACTTATAAAAGGCAACATTTGTGTGTGCGTGCGATGTCCAGGCGAATCTATCGCACTTAAAGCCTTGAAATTTGGTACACAGGTAGTCTTAATGGTGACTCAATGCACCTCAAAGCCGGAATTATAAAATATTATCTAGAAATTTTTTTATTTAATATTTTGTGTTGTTTCCGGTGATAATTACTCAATAGCATTGATTCGGATAATTGTACGAAAAAAATAGATACACCTTCGGAAGGAGCAAACGATTTCCGTTCTCTAATAAAGTTAGTTGAATTCCTAACGTAATTTACTGAATTTTGAGAAATTTTTAAAAAATAGTCAGTTTTTCCATTGAAATTTTATTTTTGTTTTTAAATTTGCTGCAACCGACGTTCTAATAACACTATTATTTTCAATTTTTTTCAGCTTATAACTAGAACGATTCTGTCGGATTTAAAACAAGAACGGTTAAAATAGCTTTTCCCGTTTTTTTCTTAATTAATTTTTTCCTGGTCGGTTGAAAGTTATTTTTCTCTAGCCAGCTTCCTCCCGCGACACTTTCCATGCACGTTGCTGGCAATTTCATTGGTTGACGGTGCAGAGCGCAGGTGACGTCATAATCTTCAATTGAATGACTTTGATTATTATTTTCGGCAGTATATTGACGCATTTATTCGCCTCGCATACTTTGCTTGCAATATAATAATGATTTTCACGATGCAATTTTTTAATATTGTTTTGGACGCGAAAAAAAAAAATTAGCGGGAAAATCAAGTTCAATGGGCAGTTTTTTTTCTTTTTTTTCTTCTTCTCATTTTGTTGAAGTCCTGATTCCACGGCCAACGCCGTGCGCGTACTGCTAGTTATAAATAAACAAAAGCGGCCGATAAGAGGCGTGACCTTGAAGAGGATAAATAGGGAAGGGTTTTTCCTTTTTTTTTTTCATTACCGTGCTTCCTTACGCTTTTAATAAACATTACCCGTGGAGAGGAACAACTTAGTGAACCTCAACCAATTTTTTGGAATCCCGCTTCGGATTGAATTTACTCGGTATACGGTTTACATCCTTTGGAACTAGAGGTTCGAATCCCATTTAACTTTTCTTTAATTACTTTCATCATTGTAATTTCATGGGTCTTTCTTCTTCTCTTGCAGGTGGAGTGATGCCAAGAAGAGTTTAAAATGCTGTGTGACACCGAAAAAACCTGAGTGTACAATTTTTAAGTATTTTATAAATAAACATTACGATTTTTTTATTTATGTTAATTTATGTCTATTGTCTTTGATTTTTTTTTGTGTTTCTTGATGTACCATACCATAATGCGAATCTATGAGAGAAATAGCTTTAAAATTCGTGAAAACAAAATAGATCTTCTATAAATAAATATCACGATTTTTATTTTTCTTAATTTACGTCTATTGTTTTGCTTTTTCTGTTTTTTGATGTACCATCTCTTAATGCGAATCTCTGAGAGAAATAGCTTCAGAATAATTCATGGAAACAAAATAGATCTTTTATAAATAAATATTACGA